>JAPYYQ010001241.1:0-91685 GCA_030522585.1 Anagyrus pseudococci
TATATATATATATATATATATATATTCACTTCTAAGAGATGAATAAATCGACAAGAGCAGCGTTTCAATGCGTAATTCAGCGAATATATCTTCAAGTCTTCATTATTTGTTTTTATTTCTTTTGAAAAAGACGTGTTTCATGACGTGAAGGCATTGTTTTTTTTCCTCTAAATACATTGGTTACTTTCATCCTCTTTTGGTTCATGCAAACAAGTTTGATGTACAGTTACACTAATTTATCTCACAATTAAAATAAACTTGAATCATTTACAATGATCTATTGTACGTTTTGTAATTGTTTAATAAATTGTTAAAGAAAACGTGGTTGTAATGTACAAAACATATTTTTTACAAATTCATATTATCTCGATAAAAAATAAAAAATAATATCATGTAAACTTTTTATGTGTTAAACATAACGTTATTACAAACGTACTTGGTCGTGCTTCAATGGTCGAAAGATATGCCACCTCTTTTGAATTAATCTTAAATAACAATATTTGACTTTTCTCGGGACAAGAGCTAAAGTTACA
The DNA here is from genome assembly GCA_030522585.1 of Anagyrus pseudococci. Taxonomy (NCBI): domain Eukaryota; kingdom Metazoa; phylum Arthropoda; class Insecta; order Hymenoptera; family Encyrtidae; genus Anagyrus; species Anagyrus pseudococci. The sequence goes on from JAPYYQ010001241.1 coordinate 534, forward strand.
ATTGTTCTCTTCGCTGCGCACTATTTCCGTGCGCATACAAATGTTACTGCTATAAAAAAGAAAAATACAATAAATCACATTGTCAATTCGTCATCGACGAATCGACGCATTAGTTCAACTTGTGCAACGCTTATTTTTTCAAAGCTTGCGAAAAGAGCGCCGTTTCAACTTTGGCCGTTCAACGAAAATATGAGCGATATCTATCGTCATACCTACAAATTCATCTTTCGGTTACAATAGCCCACCATATCCTACCATGGAGTTTTGATGTAATACACGCGCCTGTCGATTGTTTAGGACAGCTGAAATTCATTTGCAAAAGCCTTCCAATTGCACAATTGTAAAAACAATCAAATGAATTATTCCTTTTGTCGAATAGTTGAAAAATACACTTTTCAAAGCAAATCATTTACCCGAGACCGATAAGATTCGAAAATCGTGTACAAATGCCTATCGCGCATTAAAAAAATCGTTCGATTCGTGCAATTTTTTTTCAGTTGAGTCACTTTTTTTAAAAAGAATAAAATCAACATCCAAACACATCGTTTATACGAAAAAAAAATAAAAAGCGACCGTATAATTTTTAAACAAACTCGTTTGTCCAGCAAACACAATCCATTATCCGTTCTAATCGACTGTAACAATGATCGTCAGCCTAAGACTGCAAAATGTGTCCTAAAAATTTGCAAATCGAGCAAACCATTGAAATTGAACAAAGTGCATGCATCCCATATGTATACATTATTACATTGAAATCTAATCGAACGGCTAACTCCAAATATTCGTTTCGCGCTCTACAAGGGCATTAGAGACCACGAACATGAAAATCTCATCGAAACAAAAAAAAAAAAGAACCGTGCCGGTATACACAGGTGAGTAATACCGAGCGCGCAAATTTCAATTCCTGGTCGGCTCTTCAGACGAGATAGCCGAGATTGCCTCGGAAAAGGAGGACCCTGTGCCGAGTAGGAGACGAAGCCAAGCTTAGAGAGTAGCGATTAGCTCAGAGCTGTCCAGTCTCAAGGGCCTTGTTGATATCGGCAACGAGAGCACCGAGTACCGGTCTCAGCTCCGAATTCGCCGCGAACACCGGCTCGAGGAAGTCCGGATGGACGAGGAAGTCGAAGACCTGGTCGCAGCGCTCCTGGGACTTGTCGGTCAAGTGGGGCTTGATCAGCCCGTGCACGGCCGCCCGGCAGCGCTCGAGGGACTTGAGCAGGTAGGCCCGCTCGTAGCTGAACTCGAGCTCGTAGAACGAGAGGACGGCCATGGCGGTCGCCCGGAGAGCTCGGCGCACCTCCTCCATCCTCGCGGCGTCGGCGGGGCCGAGCTGCTGGTTCCGGTGCAGCAGGCCGATCTGTCGATAATCGGCGTTCGATTAAGAGCGAACAACGAGGGGATTGTTGGCAGTTTTACGATGTACCCACCTTGATCGACAGTTTGACGATGTTCTTCAGCACCTTCTCCGGCTGCTTCTTGTCGAGCTGCTGGCTGTCGCGGGCGGCACGCTCCATCAGCCGGTAGAGGTTGTCGAGGAGCGAGGTCGTCGCCTCGTCTATCAGCAGCGATCGCCCGGCCGTCGAGGCGGCGAATCGGCCGAGTAGCTTTTTCTGCGCACGCAGGCCCAGATCCCGGGCTCGGCTGTTGCTCGTTGGCCCGGCGGCCGCTGTGCCGCCCAGCGACGTCGACGACGTCATTCCAGCGCTTGCACCGTTTACTTGGCAAACGCCGCCACCTGTAGCCGCCGACTGCATCACTGCGTCACCAATCTAAGTTTTAGACTTTTTTTTCTTCCTTTTTTTTTGTTTTGTTTTAATTTGTTTTCAATTTGTTTTTGATTACGCGCTTGGGGATGGAACACGTCTTGGTTTACCATTACCCTTGCTGTTAGTTCAGATGGCCAAGAAATTTAACCTTTGGAAAACGTTATCTTCGGATTGAAATTTTGTCTATACGTATACACGTGTGAATTGTTTGAAAATGATTGTTGCATTGGAGAAAAAAAAACAATAGTGCGGCTTATGGTTGTTATTAGTACTCACTTCGAGGTAACTTCGGTTGCATTTCACGACGAAGCCAGATCTTGGATATTCACGTTTTTGTGCAAGCGAGGAAGCTATTTGTGTATATGGTTAACGGGGCAACACGACACTAAGCTCACAGGCAGACTGAGAAATAATTTTAACAGTGCCCGTACCGAAGCTACAATCTACAATTGCACAAAGCGCGATATGATAAGGATAACGAACATACTTTTTGTTCTTCAAGCATGAGTAAATATTAATAGGAATACACGAACCGTACGTACGATGTTATTATTTAACGATAAGAAAATTATACAATGAAATGTTTTCTTTTTTTCACGTGCAATAATCGTAAATAACGAAAATATTAGAAAATTGAAATAATTTAAAATTTTGCAACATCCGACCTATTTTTTTTTTTAATTTGACCTCGCGTATCAAGCGATAAACAAAAAGAAAAAATTATTTTTTGTACGGCCGATCATCAATAAAGAAATTAAGTAGTAGTATGTCAAATTTCAAGATCAGTCAAAGCAGGCAGAGGCCTATGACTCATTACTGATTAGCCGCACAACTGACGTCTGTTTTATCATCCGTATAAATAGACAGTAATATTCGGCTTACTCTTAAATCACACTTGATCGCCCCTGGCGTGCTCTCGAGTGCTTATATATTTCATTAAACATTAAAAGTCGTAATGAAAAAAAAAAACAAAGTTTAATAATACTAGGCTCATCAAGGATAAAGGGGCGAGGCGACAATGTGTGTCGACTGTATGGTCGTGCGTAAAAAAGCTGAAAGTTGTCATGTATAAGCTAATGTAAACTTACCGTCAAACATGGGCGAGCCGCAGGTTGCTTTGGATTTTGATAACAAATATCAATAATAATAACAAGGGTGCAGCGGTGCGTCCAAACTTAGGGCTAATGTAACTCAACAAACTAAAATAAAAGAAACGAATAAACGTAATCAAAAATGAAAATGTATAAATAGCAAATAAAAAGGAAGGCGAAAAATAAAAATATTGTATATATTGTTGTTGTATAAATAATTAATGATAAAGGTTCAGGATATCGGTGTCAGGTTTGTTGCTGCTGCTGTCCAATGAGTACGGATAAAATATTAAATCAATCAAACTTGTGAATTATAAATAATCAATCAAAAAGCACATCTATATAAATTATAACGACACGAAGCATATACTTTCGCAAAGTCTTCGCCGATTGGCGGTCCTTTTAGGAGTCGGGTAAGAGAGAGTAAAGAAAAGAATAGCCAGGGAAAATGTAGTTTCCACGAAGCTTATAGGGGTACTTTGGCGACGAGCCACAGGCCAGTAATAGGTAGCACATATAGGTGGACGGTAAAAGGGGGCTCTTTGTGGGTCCATACCTTGATTGCAGTCGCTCACGGCCACGAGATGGTAGAGCAGCCAGCTCTGAAGCTCCATTACGGCGGTACCCCACGCCACCTGCAAAGCACACACAACAGCCGTTAAAAGCCAGCCCCCACTCTCGGTGGGTTACTTTGCCGCCCGGACATATCGCACCTATTGCCAATATATTTCGCTGGCGTGAGAATTATTAAGTTTGGAGAATTAGGTTGAAACGTAATTTTTTTATTTATATATGTGAATCGTAAATTTTTTTTTTTTAAAAAAAGAGCTGTAAAGTACACGACAAATAATAACAAGCGCGGTAACTTGTATATAAACTTTATTCGAAACGTGACTTATTAGTTGCCAAATGATTATACGCATAATTTATTTGGCCTGTTGCAGATAAGTGGCTATTAAAGCGCGAGCTCGCTTTAATAATGACGAATTATCGAAATTGTTGTATTTAAAGTTTCAATTATTAATCTTGCCGAGCTCGTTATTATTTTTCTAATTTGTTTCTCGATTTCGATACTTTTATACCTCTATCAAGTCAATCCCCAATCGCTCAACTAAATCGAGCCTCTACCAATTCTATATATAAAAGTAAATTCGAGGCATTACCATCCCAAGCCTCATTGTTTTTTCCCCCGTGTGTTCCTCACATCAAGATCGCTTTTAATCGGCAACGATAAGCCCTGACGTCCGTATTTTCCATCGACAAGCGCGCACCGAGGGCCTGCGTCACGAAAACGACGCGTCGTTATAATCTTGAAAGCTATATATCCAGCTCTCTAAAGCGCCTATTGTTCGTTTCAATTTTCAAAGAGCTTCTTCAAGCCTGACCTTGTACCAGGTATCACCTTCGAAAAGAGCGTCTCGATCAAGCTCGGTCAATAAAGCTTTTTCTTTTTCCTTCATCATTGATTTTTTTGGTTGCTTGATCAAATACGCCGGGCGCGTGTATCGGCGAAAAAAGAATTGGTAGACTCGATCAAAGTATATAGCGAACTTTTAGCCATCTATCGTTTTAACGAGTGAAACTTCATCTGGCGTCTCGAGAGAGAGAGAGAGTGCGGAGCAAGGCCTGCCTCTCGATAAGAGCAGAGGCAATGTGGCCGAGAGAGCGTTTGCGACCGAATCCGGAGTGCCGGCACGAAAGTGACTCTCGCGTCGACTAAAGGAAAATCAATGAGCTGGCCAGCCGAGTTTCTCGCATGCTCACTCCCCCTCTTAAGAGCAATACGGTCGTCCACCTCGTATAGTATAACGAACCAGCTCTTACAGGCTCTCAAACTCTTTCGTGGGGCATAATTTTCGCACGTATACCTCGAAGCGGCTGCCAAAATGCGCGAACTGTGTTAAGACTTTTTCGTCGCTAGGATAGATGATAGAGCAGCTCTGCCATTACAACCCCCAGCACGTACATCGCGTCTGTTGTTTTTTTTAAGGCCCCGAGAGGGAGAGAGAGAGAGAGAGCCACGTGGGAAAAGCCGACTCTTAACTCTCGAGGGTGCTGCTATTCGGTTGACCCACTTTTAGCATGCGACGACTCTCTGCCTCTCACTCTCTCGCACACAGTGGCAATGGTAGCGTCGCAAAACAGACGCGCCAATGTTCGATCCCGCGCGTACATTCTAATGTCATTGCTCGTTTCGCACTTGTACGGCCCTGATTGATGGGTCTAGAGCGAGAGATAAAGATAGACCTGACTTACACTAAGCTGCCTAGCTTTGTTCTTGGCTAGAGACTTGTTTTATTCTTTCTCTCTAGCTCTCTCTCTTTTTTTTCACTCGATGCTTGGGATGTGTATATATAGGTATAGCTGTATATGGTGCGGATAAAAAGGATCTATAAGCGATGGTTAATTTATCAAGATGGTTACAACCTATAGAGTGCTGGGAACGATTTTTGCTTTTTTCTAATTATAACCGAAGGACTATTGTCGTATAGCTATAATGATTTACTTCGTTACATTTGCGAGATACACATTTACGAGTGAGAAAACATTTTTCTGAAACTTGTAATTTGTTGTGGAGCGAAAAAAGAAGCGAAAGGCAATATTGTACGTCGTTATAATTTAGATGGATCGGTGATGCGAAGGTAAATATATGTACATACGTATACGAGCGAAATCAGATAGATAATATAGCTTCATATATATATGAGAATGGTTTTCAAGTTTATATAAAAGGACGCGCTCGTGGGAGACTCGAGCTTCTTCTTCTTTTTGTTTTTTTTTGTGTATTTATCGAGGCAAGATAAAAAGTTGAAATAAAAGAAAAGGAAATATGGCGAGGCGAAAATAAAACGAATGTGCAGGTTATAACGATAAAACAGCAAAAAGTACTTGTCGAATTTTGGGGGGAAACAGATGGAATGTATTAATCCGTGGATGAAATAGATGAAAAAAACGCGATCTTTCAATAATATTTCTCGGTTGAAATTTTCCGAGACTTGACTTGTGCTCGATATCTTTCGTGCCTAACTGCGCGTTAAATTCTGAAAAAAATGTTATAGGATAAAAAGAGTAGGAAATTTGCACGGCAAGCAAGTAAACGCGCAGTAACCTTGGTAAAACATCGAAACTTATGTAAATGTAATGAAGATAACGTTTTTCCGTTGTTTTTTAATAAATGACAACTATGCGTAAGCAATAATATATTCATTATATTTTATATGTATTATAAATAAATGAAGATTTCAATATTTATTATTTATAACGGCAGGATTTACCAAGGCTCAAATTTACGTACGATAAAAAATGGTAATCTCCCAAACTTATCCTTTGTTGGAATCTTATTTTACGCAAACACGTATACAGAGCCTCCCCCGCCCACAGGTTTGCCAAGGGTAAGAGATGTAACCGCACGAGCTCCGAAAGCAAGCACGTGGAGAATCCGAATCGATCCCGAGCCGAGTATAGGTGCGGGTTAGGGAAGAAAAGAAAGGATGGGTGTGTGTGCGTGTGATTGATAGTACGGAGGAGGCAAGCAGCACACGCCGGACGACGCCCGTTTCTGATTTTACTCGTTTTCTCTCTCTCTCTCTCTCTCTCTCTCTCTCTCTCTCTCTCTCTCTCTCGCTCTTTCGCTCTATCTTTCACTGCGGGTTTACCAGTCTGGTGATAACGACGCTCGCTTCTTCCGCAGTCCTCGTTTCTCTTTTTTTGTTCCTGCTGTCTCGCGATCTTTGACAATCTAATAAACGTGACTGGTATGACTAATGGCAACTGAGCGTTCGAACGTAGTTCTTCGAAAATTCGTATGTTTTTTTATTATTATTATTCTCCAACTTTTCGTTTCTGATTCACCAAAGCTAAAATATTTCAAGCAAGAATCATGCACGTATACAACTTGGCAAGAAAAAACCCTTGCTTCGGAATTAACACAGGATAGATAATCGAATTCGTCGGCGGCATTGTGTACCTTGCGCAACTCGATCAATCCAGCCGAGACGCTCTGATTAAGCCGTGGGCAAATAATAATTTGGAGGGTAATCAAGCGCGAGGGCGGAACAAAAAATAAATAAAGCCACTATATAACGTGGCCCTTTGATTTTTTCCCTCTGGTACAGAGTCGCTCGGCCGAGCAAAGCGCGCGCCTTTTATTCGAGGTCTTTGCACGGAATTATTAATAGACCCAATCGATTTGCGAGATCGCAACGCGACGCCCGAGTTTATTGGTTTTAGCGGCTAATCAAACGACTCTCGCGTTATTATTAATAAAATGAGCTTCGTAAATTAAGATCGACTATTTGAAAAAAGAAAAAGAAATAAGGCTAGCTCGAAATGAGAAATAGACTTTTCCAGTCGGCTATTACGGAGAAACGAGCGGAACGGAGCAGGAAGCCGATGATTAACAACAACAAACGGCAAAAAATAACGTCATCCGACGTATAGCGCCATAGCTTTCTCTCCAACCACATTGCACCGGCGTCTCTCTCGTCGCTCCCTCTCGGCACGCATTTCCTTCCCCAGCCTCTCTCTCTCTCTCTCTCTCTCTCTCTTATCGAGTCCGTGCAGCTGTTGGTAGGAACGCCAGACTTACCGCTATACACCGGGGGCTGTTTTTGAGGTTTTTTTTTAAGCCTCTCGGCTCGATCTTTTTTTTTCAACGTAGTCAACAATTTTTCTAAAGCGAATTTTTCGTTGATACTCGCATATGCACGGGTATAACGACGTAATTTCTTTAAAAGGAATGATTACATAAAGAAGACGTGCGTTAAATACACTTTTCGGATAGCGCAGACGAACATTTCGTTGACCTACATGACGCAGTGTGTTATGGAAATATTATTCCAAATTGCTTTGGCGTGTATCGAATAGAAGCGAGCTCCTTGGTATATACGTATTATCCATAAATAGATTAAAAAATATTATAAAATAAAATTTAATTAAATTCCCGGGCTCGTTGCCCAGTCTTATGCGCGAGAAAAGGAAATCTTTTTATATTTTTATCAAAAAAGAGAGCAAAAACGAAATTAGGGGGGAGAAAAGTCGATCGATTTTCCACCGAGAGCTCTTTATTTTCTTCCCCCGGAGCCCTCGAGCCTTACACTCGAAAACTTTCATGCGCGACCTGTTTTGTCATCATTATTTTCATTACACTTTATTTCCTTTTATCATCTCAGCTACTGTGAGGGGGAGGGGGGGCTGGGGCTCGTTTACTTTATTTTGATCTACATCGCCAACTTTTTTTTTTCATCCGCGGCAGCGATCGTTTTCTTTTTATTCTCGTGCAAAAAAGAAAGGACAATAGACCCCATTCACCGTTAAAACTTCTCACCTATTATTCATAAATTGTTGATATTTCAAAGCAATCAAGAATAATTGAAACAACGATATCCTTTTTTTTTCCAACTCGTTAAAAATTAATTGAAAAGCGATATCGATCGACCTCGAGTACGGCGTCTCCTCTCGGTAGTCTAGCGAAAAAGGAGCAGCGAGATAAGCTTAATCGGATCCTCAGCGACGTATAAGCCAAGTCTTGGAAGAGCCCGCGGCTAATCTCGGCGGTATCAACCAGTTGCGCGCCGTGGATATAGGTACACGTACACGCGCCCAACCTTGCAATGTAGCCTTAACGCGTCATTATCACTTTTGCTCAATTACCAGGGATTTTCCCGAGAGCTAGCTGGCTCGATGAGTATACAGCCGAAGTGTCACAGCCTAGTCAGCCTACTTTTACTTCGCCGATGACGAAGATAGGAGGAGCAGCTGCGACAAGACGCTAATACTTCTCGAGCGCCTCTCCTTTATTTCCCTCCTGTGCTTCTAAGTGTGTAGAACTTGTCCGAGCGACGCGGACCATCTGCCTAACAAGCGGCACGTGCCGGGTGGACCTTAGCATTTTGGCCTTTCTTTCACGCCTATGAATACAGTTTCCTGTCGACGAAAAAACCGAAAAGCCCCGGTTTTCGAAGAAATATTTTCAAGTTCAGGCTCGAATTTAAAATATGTGTATCATACAGTTATTTTATTATTCTTATTTTTTATTTATTTATTTTTTTTTTAATTAATAACCAATATTAAATTGAGCAAAATCTAAAGTTTAATTTATCATGCAGAGCTCTGCAAACAAAGTAACTTTTCCCTCTGCGGTTTCTCGTTTATTTTCGATTGCGCATTTAATTAATAGTCGATTGCCATCGATCAATCGGTTATTCTCAATCCAGTCGCGTTCTTCCACTCCCCCTGCCCCATTCCTCCCAATTTATTAACAAACACGCGAATAACGCTACACCCGAAAGTTTGCCTCACATTCCGCACAATTTCCAACCGATAACAATACTCTACCACATTCAAAATGTATTCTACGTTCGATACATATATATAAAAATGTATATATGCCGTCTCTCAAATTTAATTAAATTCTCGCATATATCGCAATGTCATAGAGCAAAACATTATACGTATACATACGGGCAGGGTAGCGTGTGGGGGGAGGAGGGGATGAAGCCGCGGAGAAAGTTTATTTGAATAGCCGCGTGGAATCGCTGAATTGTGCGCCACGTGTATTCGCCGCCACGTGCGACGATATCGAGTTCCAAGGCGCGCGCGCGGACGGCCTTGACACTCTGCGTTTCGCTGCAAACACGCGTATTTACGTTGATATATAGGTGTGTGTACCGGAGCAATACCAGCCCTGGCGTGTGATGGACCGCGAGGGTTAACCTGCAATTGATCGATGGCAATATACTCATACGCGTTAGCCTTTTAAAAGCGCGCGCTTATATTCCTCCGCCTTTTGGCAAGCACATGTCTAATGTCGATAGGATGTATTCCAGCCGTGTATTGTTGCATTACACTCGCTTAGGTCTCGCTTTGCGTATACCTTTGACATATCGTATAGTTGTATGAATTTGCAATTGATCAAGGCGAAAGGCGATTTTATGTGCGCTCCGAGGAACTACCGTATGCAAAGGGAAGGGCGTCGCTCGTGTGTTCCGGATCTATAAGCATACAGCGTCAGTTCGACAAGCGGAAACGTATAGGGCTGTCCTCGACGGCGGAATCGATAGCCTCGTACTTTTTTCTCGCTTGCATATAGCGGAGAACGGGCGATGGGCGAGGAGAGAAAGAAGCGGACAGTAAAAGAGCAGGAGTCGTACGGCATAGATCGTTAAGGGGAGAGAGAGAGAAGGAGTGGAGAAGGCATTGTCCCGAGGACGGTATTATTGAAGGATGTGCGAAACTTCTCATGGAATATACAACGCCGCCGGCGATGGTGTGGGTTTTAATACATGCGCGCGTAAGTGCGTGCGAGTCCGTATAGAGCGCGATTACCGCACACGGGCGTTACGTTAATGCCTGTTTTGCAACTTTATCCGAGTGCAATGCTCTTACTTCACCCGCTTGGATTTCGTCCGAACGTCTTTATAACTCTCGCTCTGCGATCGATGATACATTAAATACTTGTTGAAAACCACTTGTTTGTTGAAAAAATTCTCTTTTTCTTTTTCATGATTACACATAAAGAAAATTACCAAACACACGCGCATCTAGAATTTTCACAGGCGCGTCGGTATTACGTGGACGTAGTACCGACGCCGTAGGGAGAGGCTGTTGCACGCGCTGCGGGGATAAACCGTCGGTAGACCAGCCAGTCTTTCTCCCTCTATATACAGCTCCCTTCGCACGTATAACGTCACAAACGAACAGCTGCGCCGGCCGCTCTCTCGTGCATGTGATGCATTATAAAAGTTCACCGGCTCTTTTTCACTCCCCTTCTACCTCTCTCTCTCTCTTCTCTTTTAACGCTCTTCTTCCCTTGCGCGTAACGTACGTATCTGACGTGTAAGCCACTCGTTAGGAATACGTATATATAATTTCCATGCGAATATATTTCCCTGAAACGTCACCGTTGATTTTCCTTTTCCTTAATTCTCTGCGCGTTTCAGGAATTTAGTCGAAAAAGGAAATAATAAAATTAATATAATTTATCGAAAAACCCGTCGTAGACGTCAATATTATATCGCTCTTAGATCTAGCTGGGACGCGAAATAGACGTAACGACGGGGAAAAGCTGGACACTTTGAAATATTCGGAGCGACGTGCAATGGCATAAACGCTACGGCTTGTCGAGGAGCGTACAACGTCGAGAGCGAGCGAGAGCTCGTTTACTATCTATCATCAAAGCGTCCATCATCTCTCTCTCTCTCTCACTTCCCAGCTTTTTTTTCTTTTATTCTCTCTCGCGACTGTGCCCGCCGACCCGATTCCGTCGATCCTAATGAGGATATCTCTTTTGACGTGCTTTTTTTCGCTCGCTCTTCGCGCGCTTATTACGCTCGCCCGTACACACCAGACTGCATATATATCTCTTCTTTTACGACCTGTCTCTCAGCTACGTACTGCTGTGATCTTGGGATAAGTTTTTTTTTACACCAATAGACTTATCAATAATTCTTGTCCGCGTCGTTTTCAATAAAGTAAATTTTTAGAACGAAAAACAAAAGGATAACGTATTAAAGTGGCAGCCGATTGTATACAGTCGATCGATGGCAACAAGGAAGGAGAAAGAAATGAAAAAAAAAGTCCGAGAAGTCAAGAGAGTTCTCGATTGCAATTACGGCTGGTCGCAATTACCCGGCCGTATTGCAGTTTACCGTGCCGCCGCTGCTGCTGTGCCTTCCGGTGTTTTCGTCGGAGACGGTCGTGTATATAGCACTCTCGCGATTCCGCGGTAGCAGAGGATTCTCTCCTCTTAGCGGCGGAACGCGCAGCGTTGAATGTTTTATCAACTGCCTCCTGGTACTCTTTCACCCCCCCCTGCCTCTCCTTTACTCTTGGAGCTCTTTAATATTCAGAAGCTCGCGAATTAATTATATTACGACGTGGCCGCGCACTTAGTGGAGACGCGCGCTGTGGGTAGGGCCGAGATGTAGTCACTCTCTCTCGAGCGCTCGGTTTATTATTAAAAGCCTCTTGAATCATAAAAGAGAATTGAGGCTCTCGAGAAAGATAGAGAGAGAGAGAGAGAGAGAGAGAGAGAGAGAGAGAGAGAGAGAGAGAGAGAGAGAGAGAGAGAGAGAGAGAGAGAGAGAGAGAGAGAGAGAGAGAGAGAGCTTTAATCCGTACATCATTCCACTTGCGACGCTTTGCAAGCAGCGCTGCGAGAATCGGCCTTGGAAATTTTGATGGCACGGTCAAGCAAGTATGTGTCCGTGTATCGACTCTTCTCTCACACTCTCGAAGTTTCGTTTGGAAATTCGTCGGACTGTCAGCCTATAGATAAGCCTACTTGTTGCTCGGATGGAGATGGACACCTACGTGCAGCCGCGGCCACTTGTTAATTGAGACACACAGAACGCGAGAATCAAACTAAACGAACGCGTAGGCCGTCGCACGAGCTCGACACGTGTGCCGCGCGCGAGAGGAAAAGTTTTTTTTCTCCTTCTTCATCTGTACGTAGGTTTATAATATTTTCATAGTACGGAGAGAGAGAGAGAGAGAGAGAGAGAGAGCGAGAGCTTTTCCGCTGAAATTTATATTTTTATAAGGAACGCCTTACAGGAGAAGATACGCGCGCTTTCCGGGAAAGTAAGCGGCCTCTTAGCTTTTTCAATTCCGCGGAGGATATTATGTATTTCCTTTTGCTAATAAATTCGGATCAAGCACGCGCACGTATTGTATATATATCTGTGTATTTCGGCGAATGCCGCCTGAATTATTCAAGCGGCGTCGATGTTAACCCAACGCGAACGCTTTATGATCGCGACATGCAGACGTAAACATGTACACAGATACGGATTGTGTACAGGCTTTCATTTTACGGAGTATACTTGTTAATAAGCATCATGTTTGCCAATTGCGAGCGTTACGAAGCTGTTTAATCCGAGAGATTGCTGTATAGGTGTAAAAGTTCGAAAGACAATCGGAATCTTGAGAAAGTCCCGTTGTTTGTGTTTCAATGTAACAAACGCAATTTCTACGTGGCTTTTAAACGCTGCGCGAAAATTAACTTGGTCTAACGAGTCTACAGCTCGTGTGTTTTCTTTTGCGCAATTATATTATCAATCGCAAGGGCTGCTTTTGTATTCGCGAGCAAGCCGATGAGAAAAAAAAAGTAAAAGTTTGCGACGCGGGACTAAATGGAAATTTTCATAATTCACATGTTTGTATGCCTAATCGAAAGTGACAGGCGGATACAGGACTACGCGTACGCAGTGAAACGTATAGACAGTCTGCAAACTGACACGCGCCATATACGCGCGTTTTACTCTCTGCCTATAAAGTCACGCGAGGCTTTTCGCAGCTTCCACGCACCGTCAAATAAACAATTTCCAAAATTAACGAGAGCTCAACCGTAAATATTTCGATGCACGACTGTCGGCGACGCGTAACGGACCGCGAAGATATTTTCGCTCGGCTTTTACGCGTGTACAAGCTCCATTTGACGCTTGCTTAATGGCTTTCTACGAGTGTAAAATTTTCTTCTCTCTTTTTTTCGCCTATGGCGCAGCGGGACTGTCGCGGGGAAGGTGCGACCGGTGGAACTCGTTCTCTTGTAGCGCGAAAGAAATGTAAGGCTGCTCTAAACGCAGGCGCACTAATACTAATGCTCTCTCCATTACTTTACTATGGCTCTTTTTTTCTCTTCTCTTGCTTTTAGGACTGGCTTACGACGAGGCGCTACTCGATTTTATTCGAGCTTACTTGTTCTTTTGTTCGACTTGTACATCGAGATTGTAATTTCGGAGCAGTGTTTTTTTTTTAATCAGTGGATAAAGTAAAGATTCTTCGATTTTTTGTTTGTTTATTTTTACGCGTGACAAGTTGTTTTTTCCCCCCAAGTAATCGCGCAACGCCCGGAGAGACACATTCCCGAAACTTTTTTTTTCCCAAGGACGAGTCTCAACTCTGCTCGATCGTCTCCCGTGATTTTCCCCACTTTTTTTTTTGACAAAAGTTTCGGGTATATCCACGAGTATACATAACCGCTACCAAAAAACATAAATAACGCTTGCTTTATTATCCTCTCTGCATTTGGTCGTTACATAAATTAAGGGTCTAATCTTTATTGGAATAAAAGCGATTTTAATTAGTATCAATTCCAGGCGAGCGTCAAATAAGCTCCATTGGATTACGTCTAGCCTGCTGCAACGGCACGAGGAGTGCGCAACAACGTAACGGACGATAATGCCGTGTTTCCGTATATCTATATACAACGTAAGCTCTCGCATAATCCCCCATTATATAGAAAACGGCGTCGCGAGAGCGTTGCAGCGATGTAAACAAGCGCCTCCGAATCGCTCGTGCTCGTTTGCGCCAGAATCACTTTGCGATTAGCGTTAAGCCCACCCCCTTGTGATAATGAAAAAGCCTCATTAACGACAACTAGCCGCAGGAAGAGTCGTAGGAAAATAATCGCGCTTTCCAGGATATAACCCCTCCCCCCGGCCCCTCAACTGCCCAAGTACAAAGCTTAGCTATATATATATATCGATCCTGCGGGGAGGAAAACAAAAGCCTCCCCCCGGAGGCGAGGGTAGGACCGCACACACTCACCTCGAAGGATGTATGTGTCCGGGGGCCGCGCTGCTTGGACGCAGCGAACCCTCGAGTCCTCGCACTTGGCTAACTCGTCCTCGTTCACTCGTTCACTCTCTCTCTCTCTCGCTCCGTTCAAATCGCCTGCCTAGCCTCGCACATCCGCGCGCACGGCGTCGCAATCCAGGAGTGAGATATACTCGCAATTTATTGTTTGTAAACGGTCGAAAGGAGAGCTTTTTCGGAGACTCGCGCGCACTGTGGCTTTCCTCACGCGCTTCCAACGTACGACTGAAGCCCCTACTCCGCGGCGCGGCCCACCCGTCCCTCCGCGCGCGACTAGCAGCTGACGTCTCCCCTCTTTTCCAGGCGCGCGCCGTCGTCGCCGCACCTCCGTAAGGCAGCTGCTCGCGGCCTTCGCGTAGTGTTTTCTCCTTCTTTATAACGTGCGTGTAAGTATGTACCTTTATTTCGGATTGAAATTTTCTTCGAGCCCAATTTTTATGTTGAAGTAAATCTGAAAAGTATATCCCATTTCTCGCAAGTGGCTAAATGCATTTAGAATTCATTTATAACGGAGCTAAACTACAATTTGCGCTAAGGTGGTCCGATATTACTCAGGCGTGCCGATGTCCGATTTACGAGTGGCGTTCTGAAAATATTATATCGACTTTATAATATTCCTCATTTGAAATTCATTTCGGACTAATCGTGACTTTATCGGAAAATTATCCAAATCTATGCAGTTCTTTTAAACACTTGTTTATACTCCCTTGAACGCAGCTCCTGGGTGTTGACTACTGTAGTAATAACTATGACCATTATTGTTTATTATTATTTTATCAACAAATTTTTCATTATGTTTTAGATTGACGACTATAAGGTATTAAAAACTAAAAAAAGATGCTATTTTACTCTTGCTACAGGAATAATATGAAAAGCGCGCGCAAACGCCGCAAACTGTCACGACAGGTTAGTATTTCATTGTCCCACTGGCCGTTACAAATTCAAACATGCTTGCTCCTTCCATCATCTCTGTACACAACGAGAACACAAATTCTGCCACTGTAAATTATCAATTTTAAAAGTTGTGTTTTGACATAAAAGTGTTAAATTTAAGTGAACAATGTAATTGTATACTCTTACAAATCAAAACTACGCTGAAATCTTTCATATTTGCAAGGTTTTTGTAATAATTTACTCATTGTTTTTCAGTTGTTTTGCGTCGCCATTAGCTGTAAGGGGAGATCCGGATCCTCGCCATTGTTTACATGACGGTGTAAAGTGAATTTCAATAAAAATGAATCTCGACGAGGATTTTTATCGGAAATGGAGGGCGAAAGCCGTAAGCAGTAGGCAATTATTTTTGGAAGATACAAACTTGTCGAAAATCGACCCGGATAAGATATTTTCGTCGACGGCACTGGAAGAGCAAAGCAAAAGCGAGGCCGAATTTAGTTTACGATTGTCGGAATCGTACGTCGATGACACTCAAGAAAGTTCAGAAGCAAAGACAAAACAAAATCAACATGAAACTATAATGATAAGCGACAGCAGTCCTGATAGCAGCATATTTTCTAATAACAAGCAATCAGCAACAAAGACTAAAAGTGCAAGAGTTAAGATACAAAGAGGCGTTCAAATCCTAGAATCTTCCGAAGATGATGATTGCCAGAGGAGTCCGTTACGTCATTTAGTTGGCAGAAAATTTGAAAAGTCAGACTCTGATTCAAAGTCATCAAAGAGTAAAGCTCGCGCAAAACCAATTGTGATAGAAGAGAGCTATGTTGAAAATGATCCCGGCGACATGCAACAAATTCTAAAAGAGACAGTGGCAGAAAGTATTACTTTATCAGATAGAAAAAAGAAGGAAATATTAAATTGGTTAGAAACAAATTTTGACAATATGCGCTGTGGCAGCTCCTGCAGTCAAGTATCTGACAGTGCTGTTTCTGACAGCAGAAAAAGTGACATGAGTTCAGGCAATAGCAGTTTAGAACGGTTAGAAAAGAACTTTGAAACCCCTAACAATAGAGGAAAAATTTCTAGACCAGGAACTGTGGGAAGTTCCACTAAAAAGATTGAACGAGATCATGAAAGACAGTCTAGACTTGACCAATTTTTCCAATCAAGCAAAGGACAGTTGAATATTATAAGAGACAAAACACCTGGAAGTAAACATTCTGATCAAACTCCAACAAATGTTGTAAAATTAAATCCAAGAAGAATAATAGATAAAACACCTGGGAGTAAGACATCTGATCAAACACCAATTAATACTACAAGATTTAATTCAAAAACAATTGTTCAAGATAAAACACCAGGAAGTAAATGTTCTGACAGAACACCGGTAAATATTAAATCAAATCAGAAAAGAATTATTGCAGATAAAACACCAGGAAGTAAATGTTCTGATAAAACACCAATAAGTATTATCAAGGCAAACCAAAAAACCACTTCAATTAAAACACCAGGTAGCAAATGTTCTGACAAGACTCCTATTAACAATACAAAATCAAGTGTTAAGAAAAGTGTTTCAAAACCATCAAGTGGTACAAAAGTTTCTAATAAAACACCAATACCAGATCCCAAAAGAGTACCTGCATCAGAAACTCCAACTTCTGAATTAATTGAAAGTTCTGAAGAATCTGCTTTTATTACTGTTAGAAAAAATCAAAATAGAAAAGTTATTCCAGAATCAGAGTCCTTTGAGTCTAAAGAGAGTGCAGATATTTTTGAAAAATTGAGTTTAAGTGATAGAAACAGTGATGAATTTCTAAATAAAAGATCAGATAAAAAGCAACCGAAAAAAGCACTTGAGTTTTTTGAAATTACAGATGACATTGATTCGTCAAATAGATCTTCTGGTATTGATTTGGAAAATAGACAAAAACAGCTTGATAATTTATTAGAAAATAAAATAAAAAATAATACAAATAATAAATTAGTTGATAAAGATAATACAGATAAACTGGAAAAATTGAACAATAATAACTTGAAAAATAAATTCACTGATGATAAAGCATTAAATAGCAGATCTGAACTACCTGGTTGTTTAGAAATAACAGATGATTTAGATTCACTGAATCACTCATCAAATGATCAAAATTTAGAAAACAAAATAGATAATAAAGCTGATCAACCTGTTGTACTTAATACAACTGCCAATACTACAATTAATGATTGTGCAGATATTCTAGAGGATTTATATGGAAAAGCTTGGAGAAATAAAGCAAAAACTCTTATATCAGCAACTGAACCCAAAAAACCAGCAAGAAGTATTTTTAAAGGCATACAGACAGAGAAAAAGGCAGCTTTTAAAAAACCAATATTCAACTTAGAATTAGATGAAACATTGTCTGACAAAGAAAATGATTTTGATACACATGCTAAAGGCTGCCAAACAACATCAAAAAAAGCTTCTATTAGAAAAAATTTAAAGGATAGTTTTATAAATGATGGCTCAACTACAGAAAGCAGTCCAGACTGTTCTTATTATACAGCTGTTAGTAATCCATTACCATCTCAAAGTAATTTACTTCAAACCAAGACTGGTTCTACAGTAAAAGTAAATAATAAAGATAAAAATACAGTATTAGCAATTTGTGATTCAGAGTCAGATGATATATGTGATGATGACAATTGGAAGCTTAGAAGTCCTCTTCAAAGAAAGCTTAGTTATGACTCCTCTAGTTCTATCACAAGTGAATTTGATCCAGATGACATAGTGCCACCAAAACCAAAAATAAAAAGTGTCAAAGTTAAAAAGTTTACTAACTGTGAAGCTGCTAAAACAAAAACAATTCAGCCGTGTGAAAAGCAAAACTTAACAAAAAGTTTCTTAGCTTCTTTATCAAAAGATGTGCCCTTAGCACAAGCAGATTTTAGAGCAATGACTTTCAGAACTAAATACAGTACTTTGAAAGAACAATTGTGTAAAGAATTGTACAAATTGTTTAATGAAAAAGTATTTGATAATAAATTACCAGAAAATATGTCAATAGAATGGAGTGTCAGATTACGTGGTACAGCAGGAAAGTGTTATAACAAACAATCAATTAAGACTCTTGGAACAACCGTTAGGTCTTCCAGAATTGTTTTAGCAACTAAAATTTTGGATTCTCCAGATAGATTGAGAGATACATTGATTCACGAAATGTGTCATGCTGCTACATGGCTAGTCAACAATGTGTCAGATGGACATGGGAGTTTTTGGAAAGCTTGGGCTCACAAAGCCATGAAAGTCTTTCCAGAGTTACCTCCCATTTCTCGTTGCCATAATTATCAAATTCAAACAAAATATACTTATAAATGCACCAGTTGTGGCTACAGTATAGGAAGACATTCCAAATCTTTGGATCTAGATAGAAAAAGATGTGGTTATTGTCATGGAAAATTTGAACTCTTGATTAACAAAGTAACTAAGGATGGAAGTGTGCAAAAAAAGAGTACAGCTCAAACAAGAGAACTAACTGGATTTGCACTGTACGTCAAAGAAAACTATCAGCAGGTAAAACAAAGCGGAGTTGCCACGAAACATGGCGAGGTGATGAAAATATTGGGACAACAATTTTCTGCAATAAAACTGACTCCAAAGCCAGGTAATCGCTGTGATAACGACGAAACGTCGTAAATCGAAGTTAGACTTCAAGTTATGACTGTTGAATTGCAAACTCATCTCGTTAAGCAAAGTAAGACGTTTGAACATTTATTGTTTTAAAGAAAATTATTAAAATTTCTCAATTGTAGATAATTGACCAAATTGTCGTGTATGTATATTTAATTGTAAATATCGTTGAATATTACGAAAAGCGTTGACGTTTTTATTATTTTCAAAGTAAAAAATTATGCGATTACGCGACTAGAAATCGTTTTTTATTATAAAAAAGTGTATCGAGTAAACAAGAGACGAAAAAAGTGCCTACAGCAATGGAAACAAAAGAATCTTTAATTCATCGAGACACGCTCCTCCCGTTGTAAATAAAAACGCCGATCGAATCGGAGCCCAGCAGGAAAAAGCGGAGCGACACAATATATTCCTAACCTAACCCAACGCACAATGCGCATGAATCATTTGCAATCTGTCTCTCTCTCTTTCCAAGCAAGTCGCTCTCAGCGGGGGAGAGTCAGAAGCTTGCGCGTCTATCGACACATTAAAAAGGCCTGGAGTTTTCACACGTCCGCCCGGAAGAGGATACGCCTATCGAGCTACGTTCTCGCTTTCATTATACCTGCTTGGAAAGCAAAGGAGAGGCTAGCATGGACGAGTGGCCGTAGATAACAGCGAGACGAGAGCAGGACGGGAGGTAGCGGAAGGACACAGGAACGTGGATTTGACTGGGAAGGCTATCTACCAGTAGTTTCTTCTACATGTACACGCAAACAATCAAGATGCCGGTGCAGAAGGACTCGAATGTCGTCAAGATAGCTGTGGAGTTTGTGGATCAGGTGGCCCAGTTGATTGAGTTCAATCAGAAACAGCCGCTCACCAGTATCATTCAGGTTGGTATACATGGCTTTGTTTGTATGTCTTTTTGGTTAATGAATACATTTTCAAAATAAAAAATTTTATTTCTCCATTCTAGGAGCTTTGTAATGTTTGGGATCTGCCAAATCCTGAATCGTATTCGCTTCAGTTTTCTGATGTCACAAATCAAAACTATATAACAGAGAAGAATAGAAATGAAGTTAAAAATGGTAGCGTTCTACGTTTAGAGCACTCACCGTCAAAAACTGCTAGTGACATCCTTGCTACACTCAACAATGGAGCTCCAGAAGAAAAAGTGATTGCTGCACTTGAGAAACTTAGTAGGCTCAGTAGAGATATTACATTTGCTATAGAATTTACAAATCAAAGTGGCTTAAAGTTCATTATTTCCCAGGTAAAATATTAAATGTACCCAATTTTATATTCTCAAATTAAACTGGATCAGTTGAATTGATATATTTTTTTTGTATGTTATTAGATTGAAAGTGAAAAGTACAAAGGTAGTGCATTAGCTCATTGCCTGCAGTCATTTGTTGAGTTGATGGAACATGGAATTTTGTCTTGGGACATTCTTGAAGCGCCGTTTATAAATAAAGTCGCTAGTTATGTCAGTAATTCAACAGTTACTATTGATGCTAATATTATCAAGGCATCACTTAGTATACTTGAAAATATTGTATTAAATTCAACAGGCAAATGTAGCCTAGTAGAAAAGGAAATAAATTATCAAAATCTTGTTTGGCATCTACAAAATATGAATCCACAAATCCAGCAAAATGCAGTAGCTTTAATAAATGCACTTTTTATGAAAGCTGATATTGCTAAACGTAGGGATATGGCTGATAAAATACAATCAAAACATGTTAGAAGTGTATTTCTCACAAACATTATCCAGTCTACTGGTGAAGTAAGTCAAAATCTTATTTGCAATCGAAAATACAAATTTAAATAATTAAGAAAAAAAATTTCAAACTCAAATTTTGTGTAGGTTGGAACAGAAATGGCTCATCAACTGTATGTTCTACAAACTTTAACGTTGAGTTTGTTAGAACAACGAATGATGACCAAAATGGATAATCAAGACCAAGACGCTCATGAAAAAATCAAGGAGCTGCGAAAAATCGCATTTGATTCTGAAGGAACCAACAACAACGACGCACGAAAGCAAGGATTGTTTGCCAAAGATTATAAAAAACTAGGATTCAAATGCGACATCAACCCCGCCTTAGACTTTACTGAAACTCCACCAGGCATGTTAGCTCTTGATTGTATGGTATACTTTGCTCGAAATCATACTGAAAATTACACCAAGGTTGTATTGGAAAATTCCTGTAGAGCTGATGAACATGAGTGTCCATTTGGAAGAACTAGTGTTGAACTTGTTAAACTGTTATGTGAGGTTTGTACTAATTTAATATTTTTTCCGATAAATTTTCTTGTTTACATTTACGATTTACTTTAATATAAAATCTAGATCCTACACATTGGAGAAGCTCCTAGTGAACAGGGCCAATCCTATCATCCGATGTTCTTCACTCACGATCATCCGTTCGAGGAATTTTATTGTGCCTGCATTGTACTGCTGAATAAAACGTGGAAAGAAATGAGAGCCACCACGGAAGATTTCGTTAAAGTATTTTCAGTTGTTCGCGAGCAAATAACTCGAGCTCTTCAGTCAAATCCAACTGGTCTAGATAAGTTAAGAAATAAGTTACAGCAATTAACTTATTCCCATATAACAAACTTGTGGCAGCAAGAACGAATTAACAGAGAAGAGTGGGAAAGCCATGCTAGACCGGTTAAGGAATTGAAACATAAAATAACTCCGGAAATTATGGCCTTAATACAACAACAACGCCTTGGATTTTTGGTTGAGGGAACAAGGTTTACTAAGTACGGTGCAAGAGGACAAGTTAGTATTCATGTAATAGTTCTTACAGTTTTTATACGTGTATTTGAATAAAATAAAAATTAATTGTTTTTTTAGAGAATCAAAGACAAATATTGGTATGTCCGTCTATCGCCGAATCACAAAGTTTTCTATTACGGCGATTGTGATGAAAAGTCAGTGCCAAGTATAGACGAGCTGCCTACTAAGCTAGCTGTAGTTGAAATTCGACGCCTTGTAACCGGCAGAGATTGCCCTCATATGAAAGATTTGCAACGAAGAAAGACGACTCATCAGTTAGCTTTCTCTTTGATGTTGGACTCTGTAGACGTTGTAAGTCTAGATTTCGTAGCGCCTGATGAACAAGTCTTTGATTATTGGACCGATGGTATCAATGCCTTGCTTGGTAAATATAATTTTTCTTCTGTTGATAAGTGTTTACCAACTCTGATATTTATTAGAAACTTTAATATTTCAGGAAATAAAATGAGCAGTAAAGAAGCCGATAAAGATTTAGAAACTCTGCTATCAATGGACATCAAACTTAGGCTACTGGACGCCGAGGGAATTGTTATTCCTCAAGATCCTCCTCCAGTTCCAGATCCCCCTCCAAATTACGATTTTTGCTACGACGTGTAATGGTATTCCAAACTATCCAATTTTGATAGCTGTTGATATTATTTTAATTATCGTAATAGACGAAAGTGCATTACACCACATTAGACTGCCAACAAGATGACATTTTTTATATAAAGTATAAAGTAATATTTTATAGCATTTAAATATAACTTACAAGTTTATACTTATTTTTAAATAATCAAATGTCATTCCAATTTTTTATAGACATTACAATTTGAATCTTACCAAAGATAAAATATTTTATGAGAAAGCTTTTACTCTTGAATATGTTAGTAGACATTTAAAAAAAAAATGAAGATTCAAAGAAAGTGAAATATTAATTTATTTCAGTAAAAAAATGTTTTAATTCTTGCATAATATTATTTTCAATACTCTTATTTTATAACAAATCAATATGTAACATAAATTTAAAATTAATTTTTAATGCAAGTTTAGATTTATAAAATTATGGTATAAGAAGAAATATTTCGTAAATGCTTTGCGGCAATTAAAACATTTAAATAGCAGGCTAATTTATAAATTTATTCCAAAGAGTGATAGGCATGACAAGCAATGACGTTAATATAAAATTTGTATTCTATATTACACTCCTGCAGTTATTGAGAGCACGTCTTAAATTGATGTACATTTCTATTCCTAAATCTACATTAGTTGTCAATTCACGAATTCGTGACAAATAATGGAGAATTGATGGTAATCATGACTTTTGGTCATGACTAAGATATGCTCTTAATAAAAAATTTCTTATAGAAATATTGAATTGATTATAAAGTCTACAATTTTACTCGATCATGCTTAATGATTCATAGAATAATCAGTATTTTATAATTACTGTATTAAAATTTCTAATAAATTATACTTTTTACTGTAGCAAAAATCTTTTATTCTTTTATAGTACAATATAACATCTTCTTAAATTTAAGTGTGTGATCAAGCGAAGCAACGACGTGGATAAAATTTTTATAAATTTACAAAATATAATGACAAGATTCGAACGCACAAGCAAATACCGAGGACGCTTGTAAATGCAGTGCTTGATAGGCTTGAGAGATGGTTCAGGGCGGCTTTGGTGCACTTATCATCTGGTTGACGCTCAACATCCTAACCAGGAGCAATCGAGCTCGTTCCGTCATTCGTCCTGAAAGCTCTGGTAACTTTGAGAATCGTTTGCGTACTGATCCGGCGGCCAGAGAAAGAATTCGATCAAGTTCAGCACTGGGCCTCGGCTGAAAGGATTCCAGTATCTGCCCTTTTTGTCCCTGAGGTACGAATAGCGCTTGTAGTTGAACATTTCGTTCGTCGTCAAATTCATGCAGGCGTGCAGTACCTGAAATAGTATGATTACAAGATTACGAAATTTAGCATCTGAAAAACCCGCACCGATTGCTTACCGAAGTGCATGTTAGTATCCAGCCCAGGCCACAGAAAATCAAGGCTTCGAGTAAGCCGAGTACGTACAACAGTTGGATACCCTCGATCGCTATGCAATAACAAGCGAAGTAGAGAGTGAACGAGCAGTTGATCGCCACGCACATGACGAACAGAAAGAACCACATTCTGAAAATAATTTTTTTTTTTTAACTATTGAACATTTTTTACTTTTAGGCAGTTGAAAAACAAGCGTTGAAAAGCTTACCTGTTTCTTAGTCCTACGCAATTGTAAATGAATGGACAGTGATGATCGAAGTAGGAAACACAGCGATTGCAGATCCGACAATGCTTGGCTCTTAAAGGCCTGAAGCACTTGCAGCTGTGGCAGAGCCTCGACAATATGATGTTCCTTTTCTTCCACTTGTCGAAGTAAGGAATCTAAAAAAACCAGGCAATTACAAATGTATCCCTAGATTATACCTTTGAATGCACAGCTTACGCAGTCGCTTCAACCAAGTTAATATACCTGTTTGATCGCCCTGTAATAGGTGTCACTATTCTGTGGTATGTATCCGGGATCCTTCCTGTTGGCGATTATCCAGGATATCCACATTATGACATTCCAGTATATGAAGCAATAATGACTTCCCCGCAGTAGATTCCAGGTGATGGGTATGCACTTGAAGAGGTACATGGGATAGCCCCAGAGGAGCACCGAGATGAGAAAGAGCAGGAGGGGACCTTTGCTGTTGCCCGCGCCGCCGAAGAGCAGCGCCCTAAACCAGAAAGCCGAATCAGTCGATAGCAACATACCAATCGAATTCGCAAGAGACAAACCATAGCTCATTGATGGGCGGTATCCAGCGCGCTCGTCTTTTCATCTCCGTCTGAAGCAGCCTAACGATCTCGGCGTGCCGATGGCTCTTCGCCAGCTGCAGCGGCGTTTTGCCGTTCTTGTCGCGGGGCTCGAGCTCGATCTTGCTCTTCTCGCAGAGGATTCGCACGCAGCCGAGGCTGCCGGACAAGCAGGCCAAATGAAGAGGAGTGGAGCCGAAGTAGTCGGGCCGCTGGAGATCGACGCCGCTGTACATCAGCAGCCTTATCAAATCGGCGTGGCCCTTGTAGGCGGCCCAGTGCAGGGCAGTGTCGCCGTTTATGTCGGTCAGGTGACTGTGCGCCCCCGAGCCCAAGAGAAACGCGGCGGTGGCGAATTTGCCGAACATGCAGGCCGTCATCAGCGGCGTCAGGCCTTTGAAGTCCGCTGCGTTAACTGCTACCCCTGACTGATCAACGTACATACTCGTCTGTTTATTCTGCACGATTTACGTCGAGTGTAAGAGAACAATGGAAAATACCTTGAGCAACAGCTGGGCTATTGCGCTGTGACCTTTTCGACAAGCCCAATGAATTGGCCGTGGTCCTTGGGTTCCTAAGCAAGACAGATCAACCGGGCCGTTTCTTTCGATCAGATATCGCATTACCTAAAAAGAAGAAGCTATTGAAATGTTGTTACTGATTTCAATGACTCTACAAGACCAGATGCAATATTTACCTCGATGTTCCCAACGAGGGCAGCCCAGTGTGCTGGAGTATAACCATACTCGTCCCTGACGCTCAATATTTCAGAGCCATTTTTATCCACCAAACTGTCGATTGCTTCGATATCCCTAAACACACGTACATATACACATGACACATAGTAAACCTTCGTCGGTAGTCAACATAAAAACAAAATCAAACTAACCCAGCCCTGACGAGCTCAAAGATACGCTTGGTCTCCTCGCTGGGGCCTTGGCCCGGTGCGGCTTCGTCCTCATAAACGCTGTCATCGGGTCCGCTTCTGCCACGAGCGCGTGGACTCTTGGAGGCGCCTTGGTTCGATTGGCTCGCCCCGGCTAGAGGACTGTTGGGCAGCAGGTGTCCAACCATGTCCGGATCCGGGCTCAGCTCCCATACGGACTTGGCGGAACCCGGTCCCGTTACGGGACTCACCGGGTACACCTGTTTTCGAAAATTGTAAAGATCATAAGGTGCGAAGGTGTGTGTGTGTGTGTGTGTATCGCGTGCTGGATGCCGGAAAGCAATGGAGGAATCGACGATTTGTTTATTTGGTAAATATTGTTTTTAAACTGGGATAATGATAATGACGCCGGTGCGGGAAATTGGATGAGGATTTAAGGAAGCTAATGTTTGCAAGCTAAAGCTTTCTAAGCGGAGAGACATAATGAAACAACTAAAAATAAACTCAATCTTTCCTGGGTGAAATGAGTCCTCACGGATTCCGATCGGACCATCCAGAACTCCAGTAAGTCCGACGCCTAAAACAATTAACGAGCAACGATTGGCGCTTTTTCTAATTTTGCTGGCCGGGGGGGCTGGGGCGGGCGGTTAAAGCGCAAGCTTTTACACGGAATCGGAGGAAAATAATAAGAAAGGGAAAACTACACTCGGATTGTAATACCAAGTCTACTTTGCACTTAACATAAAATTACATAAATTCACTTTCACCAGGAGGGGGTTGCAAACAAGAGCCACAAACGAACAAAAAAAAAGGTATAAAATCAAAAAGCTTGCAGAGCTGCACCGAAGTAGCACAAGCGAGAGAGCTTTCTCGAGCAGTAGGCCGTAAGGGTAGCAAAGGTAAAAGGAGGAGTAGGAGAGGTGGGGGGTGTATAAAGTAGCGCGAGCTTAACGTGTATGTAGGTGTCTCGGCTGCGGTATTTACTTTGCAGAAGGCTGGCGGCTCCGTGGTGGCGCCTATGCCCGCTGAGGCCCTGGCTAATCTCCCTCGTAATAAACAAGACTAACGGAGGGCCGGAGCTTTCCCGAGCAGACGCGCAGCTGACAGTTTTATCGCGGAGAGCCTCGACGAGGAGCAGCGGGCCCAGGGGTTGTGTCGCGCTCATGTGGGTTGCGCCAAGTGGAGCAAGCACACACGCACGCACGAGGCTGTAGAAACGAGGACGCGATCTGGACTGGCTTTCTCTATCGCGCGCGCCCACGACACACGCTCTTTTCACGAGTTGCGCGTTCGAATCGATAAGAGCACTGCGCAGCCAGGCACACCGCGAGCACCCTTCCCCTACTCCCGCCCGCCCAGCCTGTACACCCTCGACGAGAGAAGTCGCGATCGACTTGACCGAACTTTTTGAGAATTGGGGGAGAGAAAGTTTTTAACTGACCCGGTCTCTACCACCCAATACACACACTTGAGAATTGTCCTTTTTTTATTTGAATCGGACTAAAACTATAAATATGTTAGGAGTGTTTCCTTTTGTGGGGGAGGTGACGAATTTTTTTATAGGATTCGATGGATCAATTTTTAAATAATAGACAGAATTCTTTTTTTTTTAATTTTGATTTTATTTTATGTTTTACAAAGGAATTTAAACAAAATATTGAAAGAGGCACAAGCACTTCGAAACTTTGATTCGTTAATTTTTCAAATAATCCGCGCCTATAAATCCAACGTAATTTACATAACACGACTACCGAGTAACATACTAACAACATGATTCGTCATTTATTCACAGGTTAAAAAGAAAACAAACAAACTGTTGTTTTCATTGTTGTTTTCCGTTAATGTCGGTTCGTTAGAGCATAAAAAGTATCATCTTTGTAAGTAATTAATAAAATTTAATAGTGTAGTATTAATTTTTTTATAAAACAGAAATAAAGATATTAAATTGCTCTATTAACCTGTAATTTTTCCGGCTTTTTTAGCAACAGGATAGTGAAGCAGACAAAAATTTAGATTATTGAATATCAATCAATGTTCCACACTGTTTTTAAATTGTTCCAAACATCCGCTCCAAAGTCAACATTATTATCAGTATCCAGCAACAAAAAACCTTTTTATATTTCTGCTGCTCAGTTTCAGACAACCAAACAACAGAAAATGGTTAAATATTTGAATCAATCAGAGGCAATCAATGTTGACAAAGAATTATTTGACACATACAAGTTCAGTGTTGATCAGCTTATGGAACTAGCTGGTCAAAGTTGTGCTATTGCTATTGCTAAGACTTATAAACTTTCTGATGAAGGGCAAAATAATGTATTAGTTTGCTGCGGGCCAGGAAATAATGGAGGCGACGGTTTAGTATGCGCAAGACACCTCAAATTATTTGGGTACTCTCCAGAAATATATTACCCCAAACAAACTAATAATACACTGTATCAGAATTTACTTCACCAGTGTATTGAAAATGCTATTCCAATTTTAGAGGGAACAGCAAATATAAAAGATACTAAAAATTACAAAGTCATAGTAGATGCATTGTTTGGATTTAGTTTTAAACCTCCAGTTAGACCTGACTTTGTACCAATCATTGACATACTTAAAAACTCAAGTGCTCCCATATGTAGCATTGACATTCCATCTGGATGGAACGTTGAAAGTGGTCCACCACAAGAAGGTGGCATAAATCCAGAAATGCTAGTATCATTGACTGCACCTAAACTTTGCGCAAAAAGCTTTGTAGGTAAATATCATTATCTTGGAGGAAGATTTGTGCCTAAAAAACTTGAAACTAAATATGAAATGAATTTACCACAATATCCTGGAACTGAATTGGTTGTTTTATTGTAATGTTAGCTTGCTAATTTTGATACAACTATTTTTTAACTCATTGTGATATAATGACAAGTGAAAATTACTTATTTGTTGAAATATATTTATACTAAAAAGTACATTGTTGAATAAAAATAATTTTTCATAAAATATTAACTTTATAATTTATTTCATATCACATAAAATTTTAATAATAATAATTTAAATATTCTGCAGTTAACTGATAGTTATTTAAATGGACTGGAAGGAGAAAAAACACAAGAAAATCTATATCTTTTTATCATCGTTACTTTATTATTATATCTTATCAGAATGTAACTTATACACTAAAATTAAGACAATTTATCCAAATTCCGAAGTAAATACATATCACCGAAACGAAATTAATAAATCCTGCGATGTAAGTCATCGATCGACGTTATACATCAAACTTGTATTGTCATCTTCATTGTAAAGCGCTTCATTCGGTTGTCACGGAAGAAAAATAATAACGTACAATAAATCGGACGAAACGCACGAAACCAAAATGACGATGATAGTGATGACGATGAGTCGCGCAAATACTCGATTTAACGTGGCAACGAACGACGGTATAATCGATACATTATACGTATAAACGAGAAGAAAAAAAAACGAAAAAAAAGTATAAAGAAATAAAGGAAAGATGAGTGATGCGATTGAGTGCAATATTATCGAGAGTCTGAAAAGCGCGCGCACTCGGCGCAAGCTCTTGCTGCAGAAAAAAAGGCACGAACTGGCGGAAAAGTCGGCCTAACTGTATTATATTTCATTTATTATTTTCTTCTTTTTCTCTCTCTCTCTCTCTCTCTCTTTCTCCCCCTACCTCTTTTTCTCTCTCTCACTCTCTATTTATGGATGGAACTTTGTCACAATACAATATTCATTTTGCGCCTCCTTATTTTTTATTATCTTCCACTTGTTTATGTGTGTCTGTGTGTCGCTCGTACAACCACCCGCTCTATTCGCAATAATATTAATTTTATTTTTTTTTCGCTTACTTTAACAAACGCGACGCGCCGGTCGCGCCTCGAGAAAAAAGGACGGACGCTAAGTTACTGTTTTAACCGCTCTTTGTTTTGGCTACACTTTTTTTTCAACGTTTTTTTTATTTCTCTCTTTCTCTCCATCTCTCGTTTTATTTAAATAAAAAAATAAACTTGACGCGAGTTTGCTTTGCGGTGCAGCAAATTTTTTGCTTATAACAGTGCGCTAAAATAATTTGGTACACTTTTTTCCCCCTTTTTTTTTACTTTTCATCGCTCAATAGTATATATCATTTGCATTCGTTTAATAAGTTCGTCCTTTTTTCTCACATATATTATTATCCTTTACATAAGTTTTATTCTCGCATCGTCCTTGAGTACGTATTGCATTACAATTCACCGTTGCATAAGTTGCATTTCTTCATTTGTTTTCAATATATATATATATATTTATATATTTATATAATATCGATTTAGTTTTTTTTTCGTCAATCGTCATAAAATCAAATGCAATTGTATGTATATATATAATAATGTATTTTTTTTCATGTATATATATATATATATATATTTGTAATATACCAATTTCGTAGATTTATATTTTATATGTCTACAGGTATACTGTGGTTTTTTTTAAATTTATTTATTTATATATTTATATATATATAATTACGCTCTATAATCTATCGAGAAACGGCAAATTATTGTCTGCGTTATCGAAGTCGTATATATACACAATATCTTCACTTATTTCCCATTAAATTTATTTTTACTTTAATTTATAGTCTTGGAAAGTACGACGGCAAAACCATGGCCGCTCTTATTTCCCCGCATTATTTATTTATTTTTTGTCCATTATCATGTATACGCAAAAGTCCCGACGCTTTGATGCCATTCTGAGCTTGTATAAAAGAGGAGAAAAGGAAAAAGTTTTCATTATTGTTCACCTTATTGTTCGTTCGTTTTCTTTTTTTAAAGAAGATACTACTTGCAGCTTAGATTACGTGTGAATCATTATAAAAATAGTATACGTATCACAATAAAATGTCGATCTTCGTAATTTGTCATTGGCATTGAGTATTTCTATATTCGTTTTGCTAATGTAAAATTTGCCAACTTAATCTGACAACGAAAATTCAAAGTACTTCATTGTTTTCAAGTGTATACAATTTGTGGATACAACGAAACCGAAAATTTGTCGACGTAAAAATACTCAACACTATGATCCGTAAATAAGGTGTTCATTGTGCATCTTGAGTTTGTCACTTTTTGAAATATACAACATCTAATTATCCTCAGTTCATTTACATAAATGTACAATACACGCAATAAATATATCGTATGATGCAAAAAAATTTGCACTGGCTTACAATTTTAAATGTTCGTCATTTGTATTTTTTTATTCGTTTATTGTCGAGAGAATCACGTCTTTCGCATTGTAAATATATAAAAAATATTCTATAAGAGAGCAGTTTTTCCCTTTTCTTCGTGTAAACGTGTTTTTTTTTTCTTACAAGTATGCGTATCGATAATAACCCATCGTATATAAAACGAATGTCATCAAAGTGTCGGAGATTTTCTTTAAAAACAATAAAACATGAAAAAAAAGTGAACAAATAAAACGAAAGTAAAACTAACGAAAATTTTCGTAAACTTCAGCTTGTTTTTTCCCTTTTTTTTTAATCTTTCCTTTTTTAAATTCCACGTTCGACATTTTCCTAATTCAGTGACACATTTTTGGCAGCTAGCCAAGCTCGGTCGTTCACGGAAGGCATCGTATGGCGCTTTTGTTTTTTTTTTATTATTTTTTTAATTATTTTATTTTTAAATCGTTGCATCAACAATCGTGTAACAATTTTTTCCTTTCAATTCTCCCAAGTGGAATATATATATTTATATCGAAGAGAGCCATTCTTCTTATTATCTTATCGTCCTTGCGTCAATAGCGTTTATGTTTTGTGTATTACATGTACAATATACATATAGAAACGTGTAGTTGTGTCGTTGCGGTAAACCGTTTATTTGGCAATAGGATAGGAAGGACTGGAGTAAAGTGCGAAAATGCATTTGGAATGTAAGTTCGTTATCTCGTTCGAAGCGATATTACTGCTTTTTTGTTTCTCTATATACTTTGTATAATTCTGGTATATAAGCTTGTCAATTGCGGGACAGACTAAGCGCGCCTGGTGTGACGGTGAAGTGTTGGTGCACGAATCCATTGATAAACAAACGAAAAAGACAACAACAAAAAATTAATAATTTTTCTTATCCATACACAAAAACAGAATGTTGTAATACAAGGTGATCGTGTGTGGTACATGAGGTATTTAACTTTTGAGAAATTATTTCCTCTACGACTACTATACCCTTAATTACCTACACATGCGAAGCGTATAAATCTAGCCAAAAACTCGTAACTACATACCCTTAAAACGATCTACCCAAAAGCAAGCTGAAAAAATGCAAACGCTTATACAAAAGCTTGTCTAATTTCCGCTCCCCCCCCCCCCTCTTTCTCGGCTACTCTTGGCCATCCCCTCCGCCACCCCTTCTCTTTTGTTCACAGAGAGCATATACAACAAAACCGATCGGTCCGAGCCTCGGGGCGGAAATGGAAAGTAAGCTATAGACCAGATTTTTCAGACCCCTTTCGTCCCCCGCTTTTCGGGACGCAAAGTGAAAATAAACCTCGCACATATGCCACGTGGCTCTCGCAGGTATACAAGACACAGGGGGGAAGAGGAAGGCGTCTATGCCCGCAGCCTCGTTGAAACATCAACGAGACCAGATGGCCGCAGCCGGTAGAAGGTAAGCTCTCGAGGGATTGGAGGCAGGGATGGAGGGGGGATGGAGCGCATACGTTGACGGATTTTATCGTTTTTGCCGACCGTAATGGTCCTTCTCCTCATCCCCCCCACCTTAGGTCCCCGGGGGGAGGGCTGGGCAGCTTTTATTATCAAAAGCAACATTGAACATATTCTGGGCTGATAGTTTACGTTCGCCTTAACTGGCGTCGTCATTATCATTATCCATTGTTATCGCTCTCATCTGCGTGTAAGATGTAGTCGCTCGAGAATTGAAAATTTGTTTCGCTTTCGTGAATGCGTATACGTATATCGTTTTGTATTTTTTTTTCTTCATCTTTTACGTGTTTTTTTTCTCTTTGTAATTGTTTTGTTTGCTAAGTTGTAGCTTTTGGATATATCGTAAGTTGCTTATTTATTGGATCATTTTTATGCTTAGACTTGAAAAAAAAAAAAAAAAAAAA
Organism: Anagyrus pseudococci; assembly: GCA_030522585.1. Classification (NCBI taxonomy): domain Eukaryota; kingdom Metazoa; phylum Arthropoda; class Insecta; order Hymenoptera; family Encyrtidae; genus Anagyrus; species Anagyrus pseudococci. Next base: position 33,154 of record JAPYYQ010001241.1, read on the forward strand.
AAAAAAACCATCCTCCCTTTTTCATGCGGACAAAAATGTGCGTGCCGTGTGTGTATATATATTATCGTAAGTTGTTTTTTGGTGTTAAGTAAAAAATAATAAATCTTGTGTGTATAAAATAAACAAAAAAACCAGTATAACATAAAGTAAGTATAATTATTAAAATGAATTTTTAATGAATAATAATAATAATAATAATAGTAATAATAATAATAATAAAAAATGAAGAAGAAAAGTCGGTACAAATAAGTTTTTTGTTCGATAACTTGTGCACATGCATAAAACGACAGTGTATATAAACGTAACGCGTGTGTCGTTCGTTTTCTTCATTTGCAATCGCTCATCCGACAGATGAGAAAAATGCATATTCATTTAGCCTTAAGGGACTCGGGTGGTAGTGCAGAGGGTAGGTTTAAGGGGGGGGAGAGGGTCAGGGGCACAGGGGGGGGGCTGTTTTGAGTAAGTATATGCGTGTGTCGTCAAGTCGCTCGGCGCATGCGATCGCTTCAATAATTCATCCGCTTTCTCTCTCTTTTTTCACTCTCGCTCTCCGCTCGGCAAACTTTACGCTACAATTATATAAAAATATATTTCTTAATAGTTAACACTAATATAAATGAGTATTACAAGCGTCCGAGAATCTCATTGCCCCGTTCTCGCCCTGGGCTTTTTATCTCTCTTGCTCTAGTCCCCCACACGCACACACAGATCGCTCAACGGATGGAGAGAAACGATGCCTGTCGCGCGGATAACCGTAGCTCATCATGCACAATCAAACGCGAGTATACGCGCAGGATATCTCGCGCCACGGCTAACGCACTACCAGTCTACCCTCGCCCACGGAAATGGACTTGATCCGTTCGATTACTGAATTGAGAATATAAACGACGGCTGGGCTTGAGACAGACGCGAGTGACGAGCAGCGAAATCAAGGATACAAACAAAGCCCGACGAAAACAGTGTAATCCGATCGAATAAACAGGGCCTCTCCCCCCCCCCCTCGCTCTTAGCGTTGAGCAAGCAGGCGCGATAATGAAAATATTCTTTATTTACAACGCGCTTACAAAAATATGGCGAGATTTGTCCATTCCCGGAGCGATAGGTAGAGCCAGCTTCGCTTACGATTTACGATTCTCTTAACTCTTAATCTTAGGTAAATGCCTCGCTTGTTAATAATCGCATCTCCGCTATACAGATATACAGTTATGCTTATTAATAATGCGCTTACATCTCTCTCTTTCTCTTTCTCAGCATGCTCTTTTCACGTGTGTATACTCATGCGTCTCTTAACAACATTTTCTTTTTCATATATGTATAATGTATATAATTATATATCACTTGTCACTAGTGGCACGCTTAAAATAAAAAAAGACGAATAAAAATTCTTATAAAATACATCGTCGAGAAAGAGAGAGTCATACATGTCGTGCGAATAGTTTCCTCGTCGGTCAGTTCTAATCAACAAGTGTCAAATATCCTCCGGAATATATTCTCTCGTCTATCGCGTTTTACAATTATTATCTTTTTGGCTTATCTAACATACGTATGGCGAGCAAAAGTCGTTCATTTGCTCGTAAGCAGTTTTTCTTTTTTAATATCATAAATCTACAGAACGAAAAATATAATCGAGCCAGACGAACATTACATTATCCTCTAGCTTATTATCTTTCTCTCTCTCTCTCTCTCTCTCTCTTCGCACGCACAATATTTTATCGCCTACGTTGTGTACGAAAAAGAAACAAAAAAAAAAGAGAGAAAACAAGCGAGTTTTACAAACGTCGGCCTACACTCCTATTCGCAATTATTGTCGCACGCGCCGATCGTTCGCGGCTCGGTTGGCTCGGGAGGGTTGGAGGTAAAAACCAAGTACAAAAATAGCAAGTGACAAGCGGAAGAGACGACTTCCCTCTTCCGCTTACACCTTCGTCGTACCAGTTGAAGAGAGCAAAGGAAAGGAAAGGGAAAGAGGGAGAGGGGACAACGGAATGTGCAGCGAAAATGCGCGCCGGAAGCGAAAAGGATGCGGATAAGTACACACACATAGAGACGCGGCGCATCTCGTATCTTTCGCTCATAAGTGCGGATTACGATTCTCGTGGCCTGTATTTCGTTTTTAGCGACCTTACGCAAGGCCTCTTTTCCTGCCGGCTTCTCTCTGACTTTTTATTTAGTATTTTTTTCATATATATATCTATATATATCTATATATAATTTTATTTGTTTATTTATATATTTATATACCTCGTTTAATAAATCTTTTCTTACTTTGAACTTATCATTAATTATAGTCATGGATATCGCGCGTGTCTCCCTATTGTTTTTTTTATAGTCTTACACCTCGCGTGCCTCATCGTCACTTATTATTCATATAATATATATGCTTATTTAGCGGCTTCCTAATTTTATGAAAATATGGCACTGGTACATAGGTAACCCACTCATTTTTTTTCCTTTTAAAACCACGTCTTGGACAGACTCGAAATCGAATGATAACATAAAAATATCGAATAAATCAGAACGAAAACAATTTAATTTAGGTTTTTTTTGTCCATATACTTTTGGCGCGAAATTAAACGAAACGTAGCATGCTGTTCCGATCGTCATGGATAAGTTAATTGAGTATTGAAGGAAATCTCATAAAAGTAAAAAAGTCGTTTTCCGATTATTTAACAAACATCTACCAACGTGATTCTAATACTTGTTTTCTTTTGCGACAAATGAAAATGTATTAGAATTTTACAGTGGAAAGTCACGAATGTAAGAGAGTGCAGGAAATGATTGCAAGTCTGTAGTGCTTGTTTTTTGATTTTCAGCGTCACTTGTAAAAGATCCGAACTATCATAAAAAAATCACATGTTATTCACAAAATTTTTTGTATTAAGTACTTAAATTGCCAAATGCACTTGTTGAATAAATATTTTGATTTTTGAAAAATTTGCGTTTTCAATAAAATGGATAATCACGTTTTGGAGCTCTTCCACACAAAGCCATTCAAACTGTAGAAAATCACTATAAAGACATAATATTAAACTATTGTGTTCCCGCAAAAGGAAGAAATGAGATGTTGTATTTAAAACTTATTTCCACACTCTCTTATGTACATGCATGTATAGAACCTCCTTGCTAACGCTGATCGTATAAAAAAATCGTTAATATAATTAAATTAAATTATGCACTATATATAAAAACCTTAAAAATTTATTAAAAATCATGGTACTTAAAAAAAGACTAAAATTAATCAAAGAGTCACTCTCCGAAACGATAAAAAATAATCTCATCGTGCATTTAACAAGTGACTTTAACGCTCGGTGTAGTCAATGAAATTGCTTAAATAGCTAAATCATCGATCAGTTAACTTATTTAAAGTTTGGAGCTGGTCTTAAGCGTCTCAATTCTAATGGAATGAGTACAAGTCTAACGACTTTTTGATCAAGAATGATTTTCGTTGAAATAAAGAAAACTAACAAGTCGAAATTCATTGCTCAATTTCTTTATCTTGACTGGCTACGCTCAAGAGAAACGCCGCTGTAAAAAGACTTTAACCGTTACGTATTAAATAGAAACAAATTTTTTCAAACACATTTGACAAAAACGAAAAAACAAATAATAAAAATACATAAAAGAACATCAAAAACTTGAAGATTTAAAGAAATATACAGATGACAATTATATTGTAGAACGCAATATAGTCTTTAACTAATAAATTTGACATCTTTTTTTTCTCTACGCTTTGAACCGCTTATTTGAACGCTTATAATATAAATAGTATTTTAATGCAGATAGTCCTGCATTTTAATCCTATGTACACAATGCACATCCTCTTAATGCATTTTCCACGTCATAAGACCACCGCGAGAGCGCGGACATTCGCGCCCCCACCCCTTAAACCCGTTATATAGAGCGAACGTATTTTTTTCTAACAAATTTGTACATTAATTAGTTTCCTTATTATTGTCGTGGTATATATAATATCTTGTTAATAAAAATAATAAAATATTATGTATACTATATCGTATGTATATATAATAGATTATTGCATTATGCTTTTTTGGTACCGTTACGTCATTTGGTTAATCTGCACCACGTTTTGTTTCTTCTTCTCTCGATAGTCATTTCATAGATTTCGAATAAAAACGCTTTAATGGTAATGTCATGCTTTGAGCAAACTCGTGTACCATTTACGTTTTTCCTATTCCTTAACAAAAGTCGCTCATTTTCATTATCTTTCGCGAGCTGTTACAAATCTATATAACGTGCATATACAATATAATAATAATCATTCTTTCGTCGTTTTACTTATGTATGAGGAGTTGTGATGTCGCCGAGATTTCTCTGCCTTTCTCGTTCATCGTTAGCTCGCTTTGGCGAGAAGAAGAAGATTAGGACTATCATTTATGGCCTATTCTCTGTAAGGCTTGCAGTAGGAGTAACGATGGTTCATGTGTTGGCTGTAGGAGCCGGAATGGGAGAAGCGCTTGAGGCACTTACGGCACTGGAAAGGCTTCTCGCCGCTGTGCAGTCGCTTATGTTCCGTGAGATGGTGTTTGTGCTTAAATGCTTTCGGGCACTCCTGACACTTATACGGCCTTTGCCCTAAAATATACGCATATTTATTTATTAGATGAAGCTTTAAATTTTAATTGGAAATATAAAAAAAAAGACAATTCTTACCGGAATGTTCGTATTTGTGTCTCGCGAGAGAACTATGTTTAGAAAATGCTTTGTCACATTGATTACAGAAGTACAAATCCTCTTGTTCGGTTTCCGTTGGTGGTACTGGATCTGCAGTGATCCTTGTATCAATATCATTCTTTGTGTGGTTAATAGGAGATTGGGCCTATAAACACAAGAATTAATTACAACCGTGACTCGCCAATAAAACCTTTAATACTTATAAGTAGAATAATTTTAAACCATACCTTAATAATCACTTCGACGGGAATCGCTGGTTTAACTTCGATAGAATCGTTAGTCTCCTCGTCAATAACAAGAGCTGATTCTTCTGTGTCCTCTAGCTCCACATTGTTGTTGACCAAGATTTTTGGTACAATCGCGTTTTCTTTGGGACCGCATGGCGAGGCCGTGTGTCTGCTTGAGGCGTCACTACTGTCTCTTGGAGTTGATACTGTTTTGACTTCTTTTTTTGATAGGTCTAATGGCTGTTCGTTGTACACGTGATTGGTAAGACTCGACAAAGGTACCAGGGCGGGTATCTTTGCTTCGCGTCGATCTCGTGCTCGCGAATTTTGAAACCAGACCTGCGAATTAGAACATTCTCTCATAGAATACTTCCAAAATGCATGTAAAATATTTCAAGCGTGATCAAAAGCTACAAACCTGAACAACGCGCGTACGGAAGTTAAGATAGTTAGCTATCATTGTGATCTCCTCCTTTTTAGGACGTGGATTAATGGCATAGTATCCTTTGAGAACAGCAAGTTGCTCATCGTCGATAAGTGACCTCGACCTGACCCGCCGAGCTGTGCCAGCATTACCAGTCGCGTTATCCAGTTGCTGCTGCTGATGGAGATGATGATTGTGATGATGTCGCTGCAACGTCGTCGACGCCTCGTCATCTTCGCTATCTACTTCCGAGGTATGCGCCGACACTCCGTTCTGCTCAGCTTTGCGCTTCAGAGACGGGCGCGTTGCCGACGTCGTCATTATTGGCGCTACGGACATTGGTATGATCTTATGCTTGGTGTCGTCGAACTTAGCGACCAGACCTTCGCTCTGCGAGTCGCATTGCTCCGTGGCGGACCAGTCGGCCGGATAATGCGTCATTTCACTCGACATCTCGCTGTCTTGATCCTGCAAAACAACAACGTTGTAATTAAATCATTGAAATTCGTGCGTTGAAGTAGAATAAAAGCAAGAAGGTAGATGCTTACGTGATAGCCGTCGTCAATTTCGCGTTTGACGAGCATCGGCGGCGAAGTGGCGAGTTTTCTCACGTTGGCTTCGAGCAGCTGCTTGGTGACGGAGGTGTTGACGGTCTCGAGCAGTCGTCGAACGGCATCGAGGCCTTGCGACTGTTCGGGATGGTGGAGGTGCAGGAGTGGTGGGACCGGCGGTGGGGGTGGCGGTGCCGGCGAATCTCGGCCTCCCTCGGTGCCCTCGGTTGCCGCGCCCTCGGAGTCGGGCGCCGTGGTCGAGGGGCTCAGCGCAGCCTCGCTCTGCTGGCTGAGGGCGTCGTAATGCTCGCTGCTCGTTTCGTCAATGCGATTGATTAAACGACGGCTAGTGTGATTGTTATAATGCTGATGTCGTTGCGCTGGCTCTTGATGTTGCTGCTGCTGTTGCTGTTGCTTGGCGTGCAGTTGGCTGAGAATCTTGTCGAGAGACGACTGGAGGAAGTAGCTGCCGAAGCCCATCATGTGAGGTAGTAACGTCGGCATGTCGTATAAACCTGCTGAACACGGAGAGATAATGGTGAATGATGCAAACCTTTTTTTTTCGCTCAAAGGCGCAACGACGGCTCATTGAAAAATCGCCGAAACTTTGGCAGTTAACGCGCGCGTCAGTGGCAACTGGAGCAGAGAGAGAAAAGGGCTCGGCCCAGAAAACTTTTGCCGCGAAAAAAAGCAAGCGAAATTCCAAATCGAACTTGGAAGTTAAAGAAGAAGAAGAACAACAACGGCAACAAAGGAAGAAAGCGAGGAGCCGAGTTAAATGGCAGACTGCCAGGCTGCAGAGCGCGCTCATACCTGCGGCATCGCGCTGCAAGTCCCGATAATCCGATGGCGATAGCTTGGGTAGAATCGGCAGGAAGGAGTTGTTGTTGGCCGCGAGTAGCTCGACGTCGCGCCTCGACGGCGGTTGCCGCTGCTGCGCTGGCTGGGACTGTTGGTGGCTCGGTTGTTGGGCTGCTGGCAGTGCAGGCGGGGCGGCTGGCTGGGCCGACGGCGTCGCTGCCGGCGAGGCGGAGGATTGCCGCTGATTGGACTGCTGCTGCTGCTGGGATGAGGTGGACTTTTTGCTCGCGGCAGCCGGCCGCACGCCGTTCGCCGCGATCGAGTTCGCCTGCCGCGACTTCTTCAGATTGACCACCAGGCACTTCTTCGACGTCGTGTGGGACGAGTAGGAGCCAGAGTGGGAGAAGCGCTTGCCGCAGTTGTCGCATTGGAAAGGCTTCTCGCCGCTGTGTATCCTCAAGTGCTCCTGTAACGTAATTTAGCGCATTCTTAATACGTCCTCTCTTTCTCTCTTCGTGCGTATGTGTACGTGTGTGTGTCGCAAGCTTTCCCAGTCGCCCGCTCTTGTGCCGTACGATCTTTTTCCCCTCTCCCTTTCTCCTCTTCTTTTTTCTTTCTTTCTTTCTTTCAATTAGTTAGCCGCGCCTTACCGAGAAACCTTAATTGTCCGCTGTATGCGGGAGACGAGAGAGAGAGAGAGAGCGAGAGATGTTTATTCTCGCCAGTATTAACTCTACTGCGGGCAGGCTCTCTCGCCTGAGCTAATGGATACGAAATTGTAATGGGCAGCTCGGAGTCTCTCTCTCTCTCTCTTTCTCTCGGCTTGATCCGTTATATAGACCATTTCTTTTTTGTTCGCTCGCCGGGAATACTGACACGGAGGACTTTAACTACCGTTCGCCACAGTTTTTAAGGCTCTTATATTGGCGCGTTTGCGGAACGAGACGCGAGTTTTACATGTGCAATTTTATCGAGGTGACAATGTAAATATTCAAGAGGTATAAAAATCGTAGTTAACGAAAGAGAGAAAAATGTACGCTTGTGAATTAATAAAAAAGCATTGAAAAAAGAGAATGCCAAGCTTACCTTCAAGTGATGTTTGAATTTGAAGGCCTTTTCACAGTGAGGACATTTGAATTTGCGGAGAACCGCACTCTCGTCGTGGCTGATCATGTGCCTCTGCAGTCGGTAGACGTTAGCGAAAGTTTTGCTGCACACCTTACATGACTAAAAAAAAAAATAAAAAACAGTTATTTCAGGATCGATGTTTAAAATTAATTAATGTTGAATAACAATAAGGCCATTTAAACGATTACAATTTACATTGCTCGGTTATTTTTTTTAAATAAATTATTATTACTGTTTCGGCAAGTACAAAAGACATCCGTATTATTTAAAAACAAAAACACCCACAAGATACGCCTACAGAGACGAAGAGGTGGAGAAAGGTGTGTAATTGGCTAAGAAGTAGGAGGCGCGTGAGAACGACAGGTAAGAAACCCGAATGAGAAAAAGAGGTGGGGATGAGAAAGAAAAAGAGAGAGAGAGGGGCGTGCACTCACAACTTGGGAGAACTGTAGGTCGTGCTTGTCGGGTGCGTAGGCGGGGGCGAGGGCCTTGTGCCGGTCCTCGAGATGAAGCTGGAGGATGCGGGAGTTGCGGCAGACGATGCCACAGTGTGGACAGCGCTCGCAGGCCGATTGATGCTTGCCGCCAGCGAGCGCCGTGGCTGCTGCTGCTACTGCCGCCGCCGCGCCAGCGCCGACGTCGTTGGCCAAGCTGCCGCCGCCGCTCGACGTGCTAGTAGTGCTCGGCGTCGTGGTAGTGCTGCCCTCCTCTGCGCCGCCCTCGCCGCTGACGAGGCTTGCGCTACTGCCGGCGGCGCTACTACTGCCACCGCCTTTCCCGCCATTGCCCGCCGGAGCGCCGTCCGCCGCGCAGCCGCCCACTTCCGCGTCCGCACCTGCCTCGTCCTCGCTGCAGCCTGGAACAGACACGCAATTGCGATGATTAATAATAATATTTGATAAACTTTTTTGTCTTTGATTTTATTTTCGAGGTTTTAACAATTTTTTTGTTGCTTTTTATTTTATTTTATGTAAAAACAAAATAAAAAATTTCGAGAATGCTGAAGACAAAAAAAGAGAGACAATTGCATCGCTAAATTTACCTATGCACCCCTAATAAATGCTCATCAGTTTACAGTCTCCCCCCACATTCCCCGAGACAATTGAAAATGATAAGGGCTCGACGTCCCGAAATAGAAATCCCTCATGCCCGTGCTTACTCGTCAAAGATTTCTCGCTCTCTCGCCACCTCGTTTCTCATAAACCAAAGCCAACGTGCGGTGTAGAGGGAAAAAGCAGTAAAAACAAAAAAAAAGTCGAGAGAGAAAGTCAAGTCGAGGTGGACCAGCGATAAATTAGAAAATCACTAAAGCATCGTTTGCAAGGAGAATTGAGAGTGAGAGGGAGAGAGAGAGAGAGCTATCCGGTAACCCAATCTCGAGCGAGGGCTCGAGATGGAGAATGAGGGAGATGTGCAAGGGTAGAGGGATGGTACCGCCGGCGTCGTGGCGCCGGGACTGGCGTCGCCGGCCACCCCCTCTCGCACACACGCGCGCGCGTTATACATATCCCAAGCGGGCGCGTGCTATTTTCCTACTCTCCGCAACGGGGCTAGTAGAAGGGATGCGCTACCCCCTGCGTCACGCGCGCCACGCGCCCGCCAGACCTATACACTCCCTCTCGCACACCTCACCCCTCCCCTCGCTCTTTCTCTTTCCGTAGGAGAGAGAGAGAGCAAGGGGAGAGATACACGAGGGTTGCTCTCGGGCGAGGAAGAGACGAGGGCTGGCTCTCGGATTTTCGCTCGCGTAACCCGGTGATCCGCAAAGAGAGCCAGAGAAGAGAACGCACGCGCGCGGCCTGTGCGTATTAGGCGCTTGGCGAAAGAGTCGCGCTACAAGTCCTATCCCCCCTGGTATACGATTGTACGGATATACATATACCAGCGCACCAGCACTAGCCCCGGACTCGACTCCGATTCTTTTCTCTCTCCTTTTCATGCACACACACACACATACGGGTTTGAGAGAGAGAGCTCTTCTCTTCACCTCCCCCGCTTTATCTATTCCTATTCTGTAAGGATAAACACGCGCAGCCTCTCTCTTGCTCTGACGTTGGCTTCTTTTTTTCCTCTCGTTCTCTCTTTACTTCTTCAATTGTCTAATCGACCGAAAAAAAAATAAGCGTTTTCTGCTTTTTCCCCCCCTTTTCGTCAGGAGGGGGAAGGTCTTCTTTTCTTTCTTCATAACGCGTGTCGGTGACGTTCTTTTTTGAGAGGTAGTTGATGGTTTTTCGGGAATTTGGACTGACAGTTTACTCGTGCGAGCTTAGTTGGAGCACGCGGCCAGCGTTTCGAGGTAAAACGATTATTTTTCTTTGTTGATACCCAACAATTGGCGATTAAGCAAATGGATTTGTTTGAAACGTCGTTGTAACAAAAATGTAATTAGGAAAAGTGGCGGGGAGGGGGAGGGGAGAGATTCGTTAGCGAACGGAGGAGCGGAGAAAAAATAATGGAACGAAGCGCAAGACGCGCGCGCGACCCTGACTTTGATGTATATTACGTTTATAGGGGTGGGGGGGGGGGGGGGGAAGGGGCCCCCCCTTCCCCCCCCCTAATTAATGCGCGCTTTGGCTAGAGAAAAAATTTGAAACCCCCCAGACAATTGCTTTATGCACCGCGAGAGCGAATCTCGTTTAAAATCCTAATCTAAAGTTTAAACATTGCGCGTGTCAAATGTATAATCTCGTGCGAATAATGTTCGTCAAGCCGTCGGTAATTCGATTTTTATTTAAAACAAAACATCTCGTTCTAGTTTGTATTGTGACGAATTGGTAAAAAGACGACTCCAATCCCCCCGGTCTCCCAGAAAAAAAAAAGTAATCGATATCCTTAAATCACGAAAAGGACCATTAAGTGCTCGGAGCAGTCGTTTAAAATTACCACTAGCCCACACGTTTTCCAGCGTTGATATGTACAAAAGAGAGAGAGAGAGAAAGAAAGCTCCATAAAAAGCAGACGGACCATTTAAAAAAAAAATGGAAATTTCCAATGTGCGTATACAGCGAATCTATGATCCATGCACAAAGACGAAAGGCCAAGCGTTAAGCTTGGCCTTTAGCGTAGGACGAGTCGACGCAATGAGAATTATAATGGAAAAGCCATATCCGAAACCTGCATTAAACATGAGAAACTCTCTCTTCTCTCCCGGAGATAGTCTCTCTGTCCCCCGCGTGCTTAACGGGCAAAAGCGACAGACGCAGTATACGAGGTGCGTAAATATAATATAACAGTCGATATGGGCACAGGCAAAGGGGAATAGGTGAAGGTATATAGGAGGGAGGGGGGGAAGAGAGAACGAGATGGGTCCACGCAGGGGGGATTTAAATACCCAAGAGCGATTCGGCGCAGGCGATTAACCGAGGCCCTGACTATACTCCAACAGTTCGGTATAAAGGCAGGGGGGGAGGGTGGCAAATCGACGTGAGGTCGGCGAGAGTCGCCGGCTTTTCACGTAGGTGTCGGGGGGTCGGGCCCGTGACAATGGCCGCAGCAGCCTATCTGCCTCGACCACCGGTGCTTTTTTTCTCTCTCTTTCTCCCTTACACACGAGCGCGCGCACGCGAGCGACTGTCTCTCTCCCCTGTATATTATATATATTGTGTCGCGTGGCCCGTTTTGCGCCGGATCCCATTGTCAATATAACCCCCACCACCCCTGTATATATATACCTTTTGCTACGTACGACTGAGTCCGTTATCGATTTCGAGATTGAAGGGTGCAAGGGGGGAAGGTAGGTTAGGGTATAGAGGTGTGGCTCATCTCATTAAAGCGCTTACATCCGCGCGCCGATTTTCACCGGCGCACGCGTCACTTTTCCCGTATATATACCTGCACCCCTCCCTCATCTCTCTTTAGATCGTACTTTTGGCTTTGCGCTTAAAATTCGAGTCGCGCTTTATTCTGATTGATAGGCTTCTGCTGTACCTTCCCCTCTATGCCCCCCCCCGGGTGGCTGCGCGCAGGCAGCACGTGTGTCACGTGTGCCTCTCTCTCAACGCTCGATTTACGCGCGTGAACGGCAATCCGCGCGAGGCGCTTTAACGACCCGACATTTTGCCCTAGGGCGAGAGTCCGGAATAAGTCCCTTTAATCGGACGAACTTGTGTAGCCTAGGCGTATTATATATAGGTGAGACCCGAGCTCTTTAACAAAGCTACGCGTATAGCAATATAATCGCTCGCTCGTTTTTCGCGTTTTGCGTAAGATCGAGTATACGGGAGCAGTAATTTCGATATGCACGCGTATACGTGTCGAATCTAAAAGAAAAAAAAACTAGCTATAGGCGCGCGAATAAACAAGCCGATACGCGTAGACTAAATAAAGCGAGCGCCGATGCGTATCTCGCTCTGACAATAGCTCTCCCGCTCTCTCTCTCTCTCTCGTCGATCAGCAAATCAGAACGCGCGCGCACGTATATATCGTCATTAACAACAGGCTCTCTCTCTCTCCTACATATATATCCCACGAGGTCGTAGTCGATTGCGTTGGCTCTCTTTTTCTCCTACGTACGTACGTGTTTTCCACCTCGTTATCGGCGCGCATTTTTTTCTCCCCCTCCAGGATTTTATACTCGCTCTCGGCGTAAATAAAACGCGTAATCCCCCACCTCCATCCTCGTCTATCCTCCCACGTCTCTCTCGGTCTTTCTGGAGCAACGTTAGCGAAGAATCCCGAGAGAGAGAGAGAGAGATGCCGAGTTTATATAGGTGTGGACGCGCTAGATTCTTGCCAAGTAGAAGAAGAAGAAGAAGAAGAAGTAAGGCAACGGCGGCGGCAAAGAGATGCCAGGGGCTACCGCGCGCGCACGCGCTCGATAACGGAATCGCCCGAAACGGGTCAAAGCCGCGACCTTTTCCTCTGCGCGCTCTCCTCTCTCCCTCTCGCAAGCTCACCTAACGAGGCCAGAGAGCTTCTTCTCTCTTTCTCTCCCTCTATGCGCGTGTGCGGATTTCGACGAATCCCTCCTCCTCCTTCCTCGCCTCTATCTCTCTCTCTCTCGCTTCGACGCCGCTCACACGTTGGCTCGTCGGCGAATAAATTATCCGTGCCGCCTCTGTGTGTGTGTGGGTGTGCGGCGGTAGATGACGGGACACGCTGCTAAGTGCTCGGGACTGGCGTATAAGAATGACCTGCATTTCGGCGTGGATATGCGATTTCCGAGTATAAAGCGGGGGCAGCGCTTAATTTTTCGGGCGTGGATTTATGGATTTATAGAGATTGACTCGACCCAGCTGGGTAATAAGGGGCTCTATGAGATATTGGAGTTGGAGCTTTTTTGCTGTTTTTTTTTTTGGCTTTTTAGCGAGATTGGTTGTTAGGGGATAATGGAGTCGGGGAATTTTTGGGTTTTTTTTATTGGTGGGGGAAGGCTAAGAGTAACAAGCGCGGATTGGAAGGATAGTTGGGGACGTGCGGTTGGCGTGCACTTCACCACCGAGTTTTGAAATTATTTTTGAAAGGTTGTAATCTTTTAAATTATAACGTGAAATGTGAATATCGCAAGAAATTAAATAAATTCATACATAGAATGTATGTATAGAGACATACACAAAAGTAGGGAGAGAGAGTTTAATTTATTCTTAGAACTGGCAGTAAGATTGGTAAACGCGTAACACATTCGGGGAATTCAGAAGTGATTAGCTCACGATTTATCAATGATTCTTCAATCATATCGCAACGTGTTTCATTATGTTTTCGAGTTTAGAACGTCGGGGAGACCGTATTAGAACTGACATCGAATGAAAGAGGGTGAAGTCTCTCTCTCTCTCTTTCTTTAACTAAAAAACAAAAAAAAAAAAAAAGTCTCGCCGATAACCAACGAAGACGCACGAGCTCTCGGCATAAACGTTTGATCGCTTACGTTTCGAAACCCCTGACCAAGCCCCCCTCTATCCTCTTCCCGGTTTTATCGTAAAAAAGTTCAGCACCTATTTGCGTAAAAATAACCTGTAATATTTATCAGGTCTGTCGACACATGTCTCGAGCTTACAAAAAAAAAATAAAAGCAAAAAACAAAAGCAAAACAACGAGAGGGAGCGAATCTGCGCGTCGGCTAGCTCGACTCACAAATTTCCCCAGCGGATCGCTCGTTTGCGCAATCAATCCGGCGATTGCGCGTGTTACATATTATTCCGCGCGCACGTGCGCTGTATCCCGTGTCGTTCTCTCTTCCCTTTTTCTCCTGGAACCCCATTCCCTCTTGTCTTTGTTTTTCTTTTTACTATTTTTGTCTTTAACAATGTACGCAAAGAATTTCACGTTAATAAGACTTGACCGAGGTTCACGCGAGTACACGTCCTACATTGTTTTCAGAGAAAACAATGACAATCTTATGTAATCGAGAGATCATTAGTTTAAAGTACCTTTTTAACACTTTTACTAGCATATTTTAGGCTGCATACAGAAATCTTGAGCACAGCTCAGATTGGTAAACATTGAGACTCCAGAAGCCACACTTCTTTGGATTCCGAGTCTGTCGCGTTTATACAGTTACCCTCGATTATTCAGTGTGTATGTTTATTATGTATATTTAGCGACAACGCGCGAAACCAAAGCCGGCATTATTACTTTATCGCAAATTTTGTGAAACTCATATACGATTTCGAATGTTTTATAAATAAATGACTCAGGCGCGCGCATACGTATGCTTCATAATCTCCTAATTAAGATCGTCAATGGATGATGAGCAAGCGCGCTTTAAGGCCGATCGGGTAAACAAAAACCTATACGAGCCGGGGGCTTTTTATTTTTGTTGTGAAACGATTATTGCATAGTTCTCGAGAGAGAGAGAGAGAGAGAGAGAAACAGATTGAGATTTGTTTGCGTGATATGTACCGTATTTACGAGTCCGCTCCACGTGCGCCTTTGATAACGCACTCTCGATCGCTCGAACTTTATATTACTGCCGAGAGCAAGTTTTTAAAATGAATTAGACCTTGCTACTTCTTATTACATTATATTGTTTCTTACAGTTGTTTTTATGATTAATAGAAAAATATATCTATCGATATAACTATACAAAATCGTCGAGTACAACTGAATATTAAAATTAATCGTAGTTTAAAAACAATAAATAACGCAGTCAACATTTAACCATAATTAAAAGCACGACACTTAATTCCTGCGTAAAGTAGATCAGCTATATAGAGGGGAAAAAAGCAAGACCGTGTCCTCAAGACGTAAATACGAGAGAAAGAGAGAACAACGCGCCAGCTGAGCGTTTTCTCTCCTCGTTCTCCGTGACTTTAATCATGCGCGCGCCATACTCTCCCGTGGAATTTTATTACTCGACGTTATTCGGCCTCTCGCGACCTCGCCGAGCTTTCATTACGCTGCGTATGAATTATTCGCGGCCGACGCGAAGCTAAGAGTGAGAGACATGAGCTACGCTTACATTTCTTTTTCCTACTCGCTTTTTGAGATAAGGCCACTGCCCAGGAGAACTCTCCACGTGACAAGGAAGAGGAGTACGTGAAACTGACATGAAACCGATGTGTGTGTTCAGAAAGCTCGGAATCTTTTTTACTTAGCGATCGAGGTATATGAAGTTATAGCTGACGTTGTTTTTGCTTTCGATATTTTTTATTCGACCACTGCTGCTAACGAATCGTTTCGACATTCGAGTTTACTGTTGTGAATTCGTTTCTCAAAGCTCGGTGAATCAAACCGCACCAAAACGACGAGAAGCAAAGCGAGAAAATATAGAGGGCGATACGATGATAAAGCTTTCGGTATAATGGCTAGTTTACCGCCGCGACTTTTCTACGTATACGCAGAGATCGCGGCGAGTAGATCTCAGCTCCCAGAGCGAAAAAAAAAGAAAAACAAGAAAGCGAGAAGAAAAGATAGATGACGAGTGGGGTCGGGGGGCTGACGAAATCGGGCGCACGTGTGCGAGCCTCGGTTACACCACACATCGCAAGCTCGGTCCTTCTATGCTCGTCGTCTCCAGAACTGCGTCGTCGTCGATGTCATCTCTCTGAAGAGAGAGATAGACGCACAAGTCCTGGCTGCCGAGTGGGCCCCTGACGTCATGTGCCAGAGAGCCATGGAATGCGCGTGGAAACTCGCCGAGGGAATTGCGAATAATAAGCGTAATTGCGTGTGCGCAGAGAGAGAGAGAGAGGGAGAAAGATGCGTATCTAGAACGACTAGGCTATCCCGTTTCCAGGGATAGCGCGGGTCCGGCGAAAGGTCTCTATCGTTCTCTCGGTGCCTCCATGTTTCTGTTTTTTTTTTCTCTCTTTCTCTAGATCTTCTCCCTTCCCTCGCGAGGCTCGGCGATCTGGTTGAACGTCGCCTCCGTGGTTGCGCAAGCAGAGCGTGCGTCTCTATCGTGCGCGCGAGGATGTCTGCGCCGCCGCTCCATTACGTTTTCTCCAATTCCGAGGCTTAATTCGCGCAATGAAGATGCTCGTTGATTAGAATTGAGGGAACGAACGAACGAGCGACTGTTGCAATGTGATGGCTAAAATGTGCTTGGCTCTATCGCGTTGTCGCTGTGTGCCCAGAGCGCTCCGGAGACACCTGCGTTATATGTACACACACACCAATGTTCGTTATACCCTCTCTCTCTCTCTCTCTCTCTCTCTCTCTCTCTCTCGAGAGAGAGAGAGAGAGAGAGAGAGAGAGAGAGAGAGAGAGAGAGAACCACGCACATGACTTCTGTACTAGTATACGTCAGCAGCAAACGCGAGAGATGATTTGGCTCGTTGTTGTCGCCGCGCCTGCGAGAGAGAGGATCGTTTTACGCTTTTTATTAATTTCGTCAATTGGCTATATACGGCAATACGCTGCTCTGTTGTTGCACGGATGTTTCTTTTTTCTTCTAGTGCAAAATTTTTTTACAAACCCGTGGATCACAAAATCTAGTATTTATTCTATTCGGTTCGGTATGATAATTGAAGGAAAAAAGTTCCATAAACATAATCAATCGATGTATATCAAAGACCAATCTCTCCAAGCACAATATGAAATCATCCTCCCAATGAATATTAAAGTTATACAGAGCAGCAGCGGCTGTCCCGTCGCGAATAATCCACGAAAGAACAAGAGAGCTTCAGCCTCAACAGAACGACGGCGCAAAAAGTTTATCGCGTGCAAAGTACGAGAGAGAGAGAGAGAGAGAGAAAGGGGCATCTCTTACTCTCCCGACTTTTCTGCGTATACCGCGTATTCTCCCGTGGTGCTTACTCGGAGGAGAAGGAGGAGGTTGGAGCAAGAGAGAATAAATCTCCAAGGAGAGAGAGAGAGAGGTCGTTGCGCTCGCTCACGACGGCCGGTAGTTGACTCGCCGAGCCGACGCTCTCTCTGCTGACGGCCGACATGTCCGAACATTATCCACTCGGCCGATGGACGGCTCCTCTATCTCTCTTTCTCTCTCTCTCTCTCTCTCTCTTCGGAGTAGAGAAACCTTTCTCCTGTATGTAAGAGTCTCCGCTTCGCGCCGCACTCGCCGTTTTTTCCGTCTACGACTCGTATATATGTTTTATATACACGGGATGTAAGTCGAGAGCTCTTTCTATAAATCTTCATGCGCGTTTTTTCCGTTTCTCTTTTTCTCGCATACTCGCGAGATTATACTTGGTCACATGTTTCAATTGTTGTTGTTGACAATTTTGTGTATGTTTCTGTTTTTTTCCCGTCATACGTATTAATTAAATAATCTTTTACAGTGACCAATAGGTATATATGTTAGTTAAATTGACAATATCACCGTCAAGCGTTTTAAACCCGAGCAAAACTCGAGTAAAAAAAAGCTTGGAAATAACATCGACGCCAAAAGTTGCCGGTTATACTATATAGTTGTACGAGTGTAATTTCGTTGTTTGTTATTTTTACGCGCTAACTCGGCTCGGAGCAAAAGGTGCGGAGCGCGCGCGCGAGGTCGATATCGAACGAGGGAGAGATGCAGCCTGGGAATTGAAGAGAAAACGTGCGGTCCAGATGCGCAGATGTGCGATATTCCACCTCCGGGATGCGCTGCATCTGGACGAAACTTTCGAGACTCCTGGGGAGAGAGAGAGAAACAGAGGGAGACGCGCACACGTTTAAGGTTGTACCTGGCTCTTTGTTCTTGGAACGGAAAAATAATCGGTTTCTTTATTATTAACGCCCCTAATGCGTTTCGATTTTTTTTTTATTTTTGTTTTTGTTAAATTGTGTTGCGCTGTAATAATTTACTCGAACGTTTTTAATTACTGGGGAGCTTGACGCGTTTAAAGCAGTAATTACATGAAAATAAAGCAATTTATTATTTCACTTTGTTATTTATTTTATTCATTTTTTTTTCTTATATGTGAAAATTGTTTTGGATGACAATCATTTGTCACGTCTAATTTTTTAATACCCCAGCTTTTAAAGACGAAAATTCATTTATTTCACGACAAATAAGCTACGAGCAAAAAAGTATTAACCATTTATCACAACAATAAGGTTTAAGGATCAAAAAGCCTAAAATAGATCACGTCTATCGAGGCAATCTCGATATAAAAAGAAGAGAGAAAAAATCATCTTAACCCATTCCAACGCGTCATCAACTACGACGGATTTTACCATCTGAAAAACTAGGCAATCAGTTTGTTTTTTTATTCCAGTCCAACCCATAACGCCAACAAACCTAGTCTAATCTTATGGCGCACGGAATTCCAAAATAAAAAAAAAGAAGAATAACAAAAAAGAAGAAAAAGTAAATGTCTGAACGTATTCAAGGACAGGTCGGGTTTAGCAAAAGAATGGAACGGTATATATGCGCGCTGGTAAACAGATTTCGCAGCATCGCGCTTCTATACATCGGAATAGAGCATTTTACGCTTCTGCCACATCGTTGCGGCTCTGCGGCGGCGACGCAGCGATAACGACGGACTGCAGCGTCAGCTTGAACTTTCGGATCGCGGGTTAGATCAAACACACACGCGCCGCCAGCCGCAACCGGCGCATACACACGGCATATGATCGCGCCCGAGTAAACAGAGAAAGAGAGAGAGAGAGTCGTGTGTAGGCATGTGTGTATGTATATCGGGAAAGCTCGTACTCCCTTCCATACCCACCCACGCTTGGGAGAGCGGCACGTATGATCGTATCGTGATAGTCTGATGAACGGGAGCGTGACGCGGCTTGCAAGCTCGATAGAGAGACAGAGACTTGCGCTTTCGACTAAGAACATGAAGATGACTTTTTTTCCACTGATTTTTTTTTCGTTCACTGTGAGCTGGAAAGTCGCGTAGCTTATTCGAGATAATTAAAATAACATCGTCTTATGATAATTAGACGTTAAATTAGCATTAACGGTGTCTATCGTGGCCGTACATTATTAAATTTGTGATATTCTCGTCTCAATTTTCACGTCGCGCCATTACGACGTTTCGAAACTCCGTCGCTCTTTTTCGAAAAAGCGCGTTAAATAAAACACCGTTCGCACAAAGATCCCCCCCGGGAGAGATCGTGAATCACGGTGCCGTGACAGGTGTGAAGGCGTAAAACTTTATTTTTAGAGCGCGAAGCTTTGAAAAAGGAAAGAGGAAAAAAGACGAAACGAAACGGCGGCGGTTTAGCGAGAGAGAGAGAACTACGAGGAAAGAAAGAACTTTTAGAAGGAATACAGCAAGTCTAACGAGAGCAAACAAACGCGTGTATAAACAATAAATTGAACGGTTCGCTATAATCGCGCTATAGGAGAGAGCCGCGGGTAATTCGCGCGTTGTCACGCGAGCAGTGACCTCGGCGGAGTACAGAAAGGGAGAGAAGAAAGGGAGGAGGAGGGGATAGCCCGACTGCAACAGCAGCTCTCTCTCTCGCAACAATGTTTCAATTGGCGGGCTCGTTACCGGAGGGGGCGACCTGACGCCAGCCGTCGTCGCGGCCACGAACGCGACTCTCTCTCTCTCTCTCTCCACCAGCGGTGCCTCGACCGTGTGTTCCCCCGCTGCAACATTATACGCGACAGAGAGAGGGAGTTTCGCGTTACGCCTCCTCTACCCCCCCTATTTCGAGGCTCCGATTATACGCGAAGGCCATAAACGAGAGCGAGCCGTAAAGGTGAGTTAGCGCTTATGCGTTATAATATGCGCGTTGTTCGGAGGTGCAAACGGACATTTGATTCGGGGAAATTTTGGAAAAATTGATCTCGTTGTAAGAAACTGTTGACGCATTTTGTATTTGTACTTTGTTTAATCGTAAGGAAAAATATAGATGTTTATTAGAGTAAATATAAATGAGTAAAACAAACGATAAACACGCGATTTGTTTTTCGAAACTAGGGGGAGAAGCGATGATAAGCCGATTGACGAACCGATAACGCCGAGCACGCGTAAATGGAAAACAACGCGTTCTGCCATAGGAGTCGCCGTGTGCGTTCACGTGGCAAACGCACGGAGATGCCGAAAGCAAAGAGGCTGCGATGATACGGCGGTGTAGCCGATGTGTCCAATTAAAATTCAGGGCGCAAAAATGCTCGCGATTGCAATAGAGAGGCGAAGCAAGCGCGCGGCTGATCAAACGCTATCCGATAAGCGCGCGCGCACACATGAATACGTATACGCCGCCAGTCCGGAAAGTACACATCCGTGCGAGAGGCCGTCTTTATCGGCCGGCAGGAGGGAGTTTCGCTTTTGCGCTTTGCTTGCTCCCTCTCTCTCCTATAGGGATACACTCAAACACGCGCGCGTTCACGAGACGCGCGGATAGCGACTTGGCGGCCGCTCTACTCGTTATCGAACTTGACGCTGTTGCCACCGCGGGCCTTCAACGTCCTCGGCCACATACTTTTTTTCTACTTCGTTTATTCTAATCGAACCAACTAGCAAAACATCCGATTTATCGGATAACTCATTAACATAAACGAGAGCGAATTGTGGAGTACATGCGCGTATGGAGTATACGTTCTAAATGCACGCGCGCGACAGTCGGGGCGGCTGTACGGATCTGATATGGGAGAGAATTGGGATATAGGCGAGCGCGCGCGCGCAGGTGTTTGCGAGATATCCATCATCCGCGGCTGCGGCTATAACCGCGCCGAGTGAAATACGGCCGATGAGCTGAGGGCCGATTTGCAAGCTGCTCACCCCCTCTTGGTTTGAGGATAGAATGGAGCCGAAGGCGCGCGCGTGTGTGTGGCAGCACGCACACGAGAGAGCGGCCCTCGCCCGAGATTTAAATAACCGCATCGGCCCGCTTCTCTCTCTCCTGTACCTCTCCCTCCTGCGCTCGTATACCGCGAGGCGCTCGCTCGCGCTCGACGCTTATTATGGCTGGCTCACCTCGCGAGCTTCGTGTATATACGGGGGTCAACGTATCCGAAGCTCTCTCCCTCCTCTCAGTCTTCTCGACGTCGTTTCGGTTTTAAGCCGTCGAAAGAACGAAGCTTTGGATGGCTTTCAAGATTTCGGGAGAGCTTTTCTCTCTCTTTCTCCATTGTTACTTTGGGCCTTTTTTTGGGAATCGAGCTGACCGTGAACGATAAAAAGAAAGCAAGTGCTTTGCGCGCGTTATATACGAGACGATTCTTGGAAAATTTTGTACTCGCCGCGTCTGTTTACGCACGATAATTTGCAATAATTGAGGCTGTCGACGCGAGGAAGAAATACACGGGCATCGTGAACGCGAGATATGTGTGTATATGTATTTACGGTACGCAAATTGATTAACAGGTGACGCATACATGTTTCGAGAATCGTATACTTTATTAAGACCAATGGTCTGGTCATCATTTTTCCGTCAAGTCATAACAGCTTGTTTATGCCTTTTGAAATTTAGAGATTAATAATTCTGGATCTAATGGATGTTTGAATTTTAACGTGTACCCTCCGGATGTTTGGATGCGTTTTGTAAATGTTGTTTATGGGTGACCAATGTTGTTGCAAATGAATGATAAACAACGTAACGTACTCCGCACAAAATTAGAATAATTCATGAGATATGAAATTGTAACGTTTACAAAAATATTTCAATTTCTTTTGTGAAAACGTAAAGTCCGTAAAACAAGAGCCGTAAATGCCATAAGTGCGTTAGGGTCAGAATATTTGCAACACAGAATGTTTCAATTTTTAAATTTTTTCATTCATACAGGTTCAAGAGAAGTATTTTTATTTTGACATAAAACTAATGTTGGCGGGAAGCTAATGAAATCCAGTTATCCAAAAATTTTTTATATGTATATGCGTTAAATAATTGTGTCAATATTTCTAACCTTAAAATTATTATTTTCAGTCGTCAATAGTACGAAAAATTTAAACTATATTCCAAATTAAAAAAAAGCTTAAAAAAAAATATTAATATCTCAATCTCCTCCCCAAATATTCTCCTCCGTCTCCCCATACCAAAAAAAATCTTTTCCCGACCAAGATAGTTACCGAGGAAATCAGCTGTTTCACGTTTGTCAAACGTCAACAAATCCCATAACAAGCCCGTCCAAGAAGAAAGAAAAGTCAAGCAGCAGCGCGCCGCCCGTACGAGAGCAAATCAAAACACTTAACCAAAACAAAGAGGAGTGGAGCAAAAAAGAAAAACCATGGATCGAAATATAAAATCGTAAGCATCCTTACCTTTAAACGAATTCCGTACGAGCGTCATGCTCATATTCACGTGTGCGCCTCAGTGCAGCCGCGGAATTGTTGGGCCTCGATTATTATAATACGGTCGTGCGGTTGAGACGACCGTGTGTTTTCCTCCCCCGGTGTGTGACTGCGCGGCACAATAGTTAACACACAAATATACACACGCGCACACAGAGAGAGAGAGAGGCGTGGATGATCGAGCGCTCTCTCTCCTTTTCTATATATCTCTTCGGCTCTCTTTATCTTCAGCCGCGCATATTCGCACGGAAAAACAACAAAAAATCAAAGAGTGCGTATACCCGAACGTGTGCGTGCAAGGAGAGAAAAAGGGTGGCTCGCGCGAGCGAGAGGCCTCGGCGACAAGCGCTTGTATATACCAGTGCGTGTGCAAGAGGAGTAAGAGAGAGGGATAGAGATAGAGAGAGAGAGAGAAAAAGCAGCGCTCTCCGGTGCGATGTGTGTGCAGAGGTGGAGGGAAGTGCGATCGTTGGTGAGAGGGGGGGGGAGAGAGTATAAGGCCCGCCGTTCAACAGAGTGAGAGGAAGTGGGCGGGGGCGAAGGGAAGGCAAGGAGGGACGGAGAGCGCCGAGGTGGAAGGAGGTTACGGAGAAAGAGGGGCGGCGGAACGGGGGGGAAGGGAGGGAGGAGGAGGAGGATCCGCAGGTGAGAGGCGCGTTTTCAGGAGGAAGAGGTAGCGGAGGAGGAGGAACGGACTGGCCTCCTTGTCTGATGCCGGCGTATCTGCTGGAGCGTCGTCGTCGTCGTTTGCGTCAGGGCAGCTCCTCCCAGGTGAGCATCGTCTTCGCTCCTGGCCGACTTGGCTCGCATGGCCCGGCGAGACTGCCGTTTGGGCCTTGCCAACGCGACGAGGCGAGAGAGACTGACATTCAACTCGACGCGCGTAGTACGCGGCGGAGTGCGCCCCGGGGGCCCGGCTCCACCTTCTTGCCGCTTGCTCGCTCGTTGTACCGTCGATTGGCGGCGGCGGCTGCGGCAGGGGCTACGACGCAGGTGCAACCTCCTTGGCTCACCTGCATTCGGCCGGCGCTCTCTCTCTCGTGCTTACTCTCCTCCCACTTTTGCCGACTTGCTTGCTACACTCCTCTCTCTCTCCGGCTTTTTCAATGGCCGCTCTGATTGGCTTTTTTTCAAATTCCTCGACTCGTTCGAAACGTACGATATATACCTCTCATAACGGTCGACGTGTCTCTTTCCCTGTATCTTCTCTTCGTTACTTCTTATCCTCTGATTTCGCGCGCGTTCTTGTCCTCGGTTAACATGGAAAAAGAAGGACTATTTTCACCGAGCCGCTCCCAGAATGCTCAAGCTCCGCTTAGAGCTTTTTACCTCATGTCGGGAGAGGGGGAGAGGGCCACAGCACACAGGACAGCCACGCGCACACGGGAGATCTGTATCCACGCACACACTCGCCGGAAGGAACGTGTCCCCCTGTCGGTGCCAAAGTATCTCTTGCCCTCCACGGCGCACTGCGTTACACGCGCACTAAAGCAGTTGTAGTCAGGCCCGATAACGTACGGCACTTGTACGGCAACAATAACAAGAGGAGCAGTGGTCAAGGCGATAGCCGTTCATCTGGCCGCTCGCGCCTCTTGTTCGCTGGAGCGGAAGGAGTACTGGTGCGCTGCTGCAGAGCATCCGGTTAGCGCGTCGCCATGCGTCGTGGCTCCGGCCGTTGTCCACCAGTCTCGTCGCTGCAGCACCTCGGTCCGCGAGTAGCCAAGGTGGCGGAGGAGAGGCGGCGGAAGGAGGAAACGCCAGGCCGGAAGAGCGCACCGCCGGCGGGGAGGAAGATGGAGCTAGAGGAACGACGAGTTGGAGCTGCTGCTGCTGCTGCTTGCAGAGAGGAAGAGAGAAGGAGGAGGAGAGAGGCGCGCCAAGAGGAGAAGGAGGAGGAGGAGGCCCCTCGTGCATGCGTGTATCCGTTGCCGCGGCTTCCTCGTGCTGCTTGGCTAGCTACTCCTGCGGAGGTTAAGAGCCCAGCTAGCGATGACGATGCCAAAGCTGTAGTCGCTGATGCTGATGCTGCTCGTGGCCATGGCGCGCGCGGGCGCCTCGAGAGAGAGAGAGCTGCCCGGCCGAGAGCTTCGCTGGACGCAGATTACGAAGGTGAGTAATCTCCTTGTACCCTCTACCTCTCCTCTCTTCTTCTCGCGAAATTGTCTTTTCCGGCCCGTCCGAGTGTGTATATATCACTTGGCCATACGTTTGTGTCTATTAGGTGCAACGAGGGGGAAAAGGAGGGAGAGGTGCGCGCGTGCGGCGGCGGCGATGCTGTGCTGCTGCTGCTGGCTGCAGCCGCGTGCCGTGTCGTAGTCGGGGCGCGAGCGACTGCCGAGGAGGCGTCGGCGGTGATGTTGGACGAGCTTGGCCTGCTGCTGCTGTAGCTCGCTGATGCTGCGCGCTCGGCATCGGCGCACACACCGCTCGATCTCTCTCTCTCTCTCTCTCTCTCTCTCTCTCTCTCTCGCTCCCTCGCGCTCGCACGGGGGGGCACGAGGGTTAGAGCGAGAGAGAGAGGTGGGAGAGGCGGAAAAGAGGAGCGGAGAGGGGGGCATGACGGTGTGCGGCGCGCATGGCGGAGACAGAGAGAGAGAGCCACCGCCCCCGTGCGTTGCTGCACGCTCGTGTGTATAGGTGAAGCTCTATAGGTGTGCAGAGAGAATGAGAGAGTCGCCCCTCCACCCCCCCCCCCCTTCCTCGCGAGCATCCTCCCTCTCCCGGAGTCACGACGACGGAGAAAATCGACTCGATACGCTCTACTCCCCATGTCTCTCTCTTTCTCTCTTGCTCTATTGCTCGTTTCCCCTCGCTCGCTCTTTTCATATCTCTCTTCGTGCCGCTGGCAGAGAGAGCAACAGCAGCAGAACCAACGAGTAGGTATGACGTGTAGGTGTGCGCGCGGCCAGTCGAGAGGAGAGAGAGCCCCACACATTGGGAACCGCTCTATCCCTCTCTCTTTCTCTATGTTTCTCGCTCTTCTCGGAGCGGCGGACGACGGGCGGAGCGGACGTCCTGCGTTTTATGTGTTTACGCCGAAGCAGCAGCAGCACACCGGGATAGAGGTGCTCTGGATGCTGGAGGAGGAGGAGGAGTCGGCGCCGAGAGAAGAACATAGGCAAACGTGTGCGCCTCCCTGTTCGTATATCCATATGTATATATATATACACGCAAGCGCTAGCTCAGGAGCGTTATTCCCCTCTTCTGCAGCTCCTCTCTCTCTCTCTCTCTCTCTCTCTCTCTCTCTCTCTCTCTCTCTCTCTCTCTCTCGTTCTTTTCTCTCAACACGTGAGAGAGAATGGGCCGGGGGGAGTCCAAGGGAAGCGGGAAGGATGCTCGCCACATGCTTCTCAAGTTTGTCGAGCTTTTAAGGCCCACGCGCGCACTCTGGCCGAGGCACCTTGAAGAAAGAGCCTGAGCGAAACTCTTATACTTTTGGTAGGAACCCTCTTTTTCTTACACAGCCCCTCGTTCTCTCTCTCTCTCTCTCTCTCTCTCTCTCTCTCTCGCTCTCTCACTCTGCCAAGTTTCCTCGGCCCAGTTCGTATGGTAGCTCGACATTTTTGGACGCGGCTCTTCACCTTTGTTTTCCACCGAGATGTGTGTGAGAGGGAGAGAGCCTTGCCTCGCTCTTTTTTTCCCTCTTTGCTTACATTGTAAGCGAGAATGTATATATCAGCGGCGGAATTTAGACTCGCGTTTTTCAAGCACAAAGGAGAGATTACTGGTGGCTACGATGCTCTTTCTTTCAGCCGCCTTGAACTACCTTTGTTTCTCATTTTTTAATTGCTTATTTGTTATTGCCAAGAAAAACTTCAATCGTTTAAAAATCGTGAATTTTATAACTATAGAACATGTATCTCACCGGAGTTTATCGAACGCTTTTGAATCGACCAATAGAAATAGCGAATCGAAATCGAACGTTCTCTTTTGAAAACATTCCATTGCTAACCGTTACAACGGCGGGAACATCGAGCGAACAATGTAATCCGCGTTATCCGCGCCTTATTCAACCGTGCAATTACGAAAATAAACCGCGGCACAGCGGTACTGAAACATTAGAAAATCTACAGGCCCGACTTCTTGGCCGACGAAAACGAAGTAAACGAAATTCCAAGAAAATAAAAGCATGAGTCGTATTCGAGAGAGGGGCGCGGGGTAAAGGTATACGGACGTGACTAAAAAGAAATCAACAAACGCGCAAAAAGGTAAGCTCGTAAGTAGCCAGAAAAAGAAATTTTAAAAGAAAAAGGAACCGAACGAAATAAGTGAGAGGAAACGAGGTGGGCGAGACTGAGAGAGGAAGAAAAAAGTGACGGAGAACAAGAAAAAAACGCAGAGCGAGCGAAAAGAATTCGCGGGAGAAAGAGAGCGAAGTCGAGGAAAAAATAAATAACAGCCGAGAGGTAAAACGAGAAGTCCACACGAGATCGCGACGGTTTAACGGGGAAAAGAGAGGTGTACAGCGCACAAAGGGAAGGGAATAAGACGAGGATGACTCCTCTGTACCTGCTGGTGCACGCATATGCGACACATGGGAAGAAACCTTGGTTTTTTCCAAAAAAGCACTGGGTGTAGAAGCCGAGAGAGAGAGCAGCGCTCGAGAGTCTTCTTTCCCGACGTATATATATATAAAGCTGCAACTGGCGCCGTGTCAGCTGTGTTTTGTTTTGCCGCGTATAAAGCCCCACCGCGCACCCACCCGCCCCGGCGACGACTCCGTTTACTCGCTGGGCTTTAAACAATTCCACGTAATTGGCTACCTCGGCCTTGTTTACTTCAATGTATGGGACTTGCCAGTTTGGAATTTATATTTCGAATTTGTTTTTTCAAATGGGAGAAATGTAGTTTGTCGAAATTTGGGCTTCTCTTCTTTTTCGTTGAAAATCGCGAGAAGTGTAATTAGTGGATTTGGTGAAATGATCGTACGGTCAGGTTTGGACGAAAACTAAAACTCGTCCGACTTTTAATTTGAATTACTAATTTTCCGGTTTTAGTTTTGAGCTTTTTTTCATTTGTTTTTTAATTCAATTATAAATTTTAATTCTGCTCAGATATAAACCATGACGGAATTACTGTTAAAATAAAATTAAAAGTAAAAAAAACGTTTTACTGAAATTTTAATAATATATTATTCGTGTGAAGTACATTATCACCAGCAGCACACGTCGGAAGTGTTCGACGATATGACTTTACATTCTCGTGTGACAAGCGTCGTTCAGAGACATTCTACTCGTGTGCATTTCATTCATTAAAAATGCAGCGTATTTTTCTGTTTTAATAATTTTAACGGTAACATCGTATACTCTCAACATTTATATTTAATTCTGTTTTTTTAGTTTTAATAAAATTCACGTTCAATACGCTCGCGTGTATTACAAATACATTTTTTTTCTTATAGTCATGAAAAACAATTATTTCTTCTCTAAAAACATATTCCTATCATTTCACTTAATTAGTAACCGAAAACAAAATGGAGAAACTTTATCGGAGCAACGAACCAACAGCCGAGAAACTTCAAACATTGAAAATTCAAAAAGGCAAAGTGATAACGGTGCGCGCAATCGTATAGGTGAAGCAAAATTAAGTCGAATCACGCCGGCTTATCTTTATCTAAACAGTTGTAAGTCATTCCGTTATCGGCCCGCAGCGTAGACAACGCGCGCGCACAGGAAAAACAAGCCGGCAACACATCGGGCCCGTAAATAAAGTTTACACATATTAGTTTTTCTCTGTTCGAAGAAGAGATTTTCATCTCCTGCGCTACTCTCCCTTTTCTCGAGTATCATATCTGAGAAAAGCCGTTAGTCATGGGTCTTATCGGCGGAGCGCAGTTAATTCTTAGCTTTTCAGATTTTTCATCTCGTCGGGAGATAACCTCGCGCAGCAGCCTCGGCTACTTTGGATCCCAAGGTACAGCCCAGGCAACCCCCCCAAAAAAAAGAAAAAGAAACTATTTTACACCCCTAATTATTTATCTCTCCGCTGTCTATCACAATAACCACACGTAGCTCCCACGCTGTTCGACATTAATCAACCCTTAACAGCGAATCTCCCAGACATGGATAAGAGGAAAAAAATTGAATTCCAAATCTTCTTATATAAATTTCCAGGCTACACAAACTTCCCCTCGAATAAAAAGCTCGAAAGTTGCATTTTTGACTGCACAGATTCCAGCGCAACTTACCACATCCCCTTATCCCTCCACGAACTATATCCGAAAGACCCAAGTTTCGAATCCGTCGCTATTGAAAGTTCGACCTGCTGCAATAACAACGCTATACGTATACAATCCATTTTAGTCTGGGCGTCTAGCAGGGTGTACTCCGCAGTTGGACACGGCGCGAACGATCCAAGGACTTTGGACACTAGCGTACGTGACCAAACGGGACTAGAAACTAGCTCTGGAGTACAAGGGGATAGAGATAGAGAGGGAGAGAGAGAGAGAGAGAGTTGTGTAGCAATCAACTGTTCAACTTTGCTCTCACGTCGTTTGTTGGCTTCGCCTCGAATATCCAAATCGCTTTGTCTCCGTCCCTCGCTAGCGGGATGATCGAGAAAGTTGGATTTTCCTCATCTTGTCTACGTCGCGCGCGAGCTTGATAAAGACCCTCGGACGGTAGACGGTCGCGGTTGTTTCTCACGAAATCGAACGCAGTCTTGTACGTAAGCTTATCCCAAATAACGTAATTGATCTATTTCTGGATGACTAGGCGTCTGCATAAAAATATACTCGCGTTCTTATTGTTTTAGTTTTTGTTCCTTTACATCGCGCAACTCGAGCCAGCTTTCTTAAAAATCGCTATCAATCGTCCTATGATTAGATTGCAGGTAAGAGAGACGTAAGTTTTATTTATGTTTGTGCATACCTAGAGATGCCATTTCAAGTCGCGAGTGATTAAGGCCTTCGGCTACGTAATATTACACCGTAACTCTTCTACATACCCTCGCCGTTGTTTCCGTCGACGATCGTTCAAGGAACACAATAAGACGCGAGGGCTTTTCATTAAAAAAGTATCGACGCTATCGTTGTACGCGTGAACTTCGGAGACCAAGCTGCACGCCCCCCCCTCTGTCGTCGTTATATCCGTTATTTTCTAAAGCCCGCGTATAGAATGAGATTGGAGTTTCATCAGGCGTATGTATATAATGAAAACAAAGAGGAGAACGTGTATACCGGCTGTCTCTACCTATATACACATACCTGCAGGCTTGGCTATCGGCGGTAATATAAGCGCTGAAAGAAAGATAGAGCGAGAGTCGTTAGAATGGACGAATAGAAGAGCGAAAGAGAGAGAGAGAATAAGGGGGGGGGCAGTTGACGAGAGAGAAGCACGGCGGAAGGGGGATGGCAGAGACGCGCTCTGCTCAATATATACGCTATTATTAGCGCAAGCAAGAGAGTAGAGTCCGCAGCTGGCCGGTTTGCCGAGCATTGCTCGCGTACGAGGAGGAGGGGGGTGGCGGCGGCGCGAAAGGGGGTGGCAGCGGTAGGGAGACAATGCGAAAAGGTGCGCTAAGCTTCGGCCGAGACAATAATGCCGCACCGGCACGCGCCAAACTACACTCTCCGAATGAGACGTATAGGGGGGGAGTGTAAGTGTCCTCGGCAATGCAGCGCTCGCGTGCGTGCATATAGATCTGCGTACGCGTCGAAGGGCCGGGACAATGGGC
Source organism: Anagyrus pseudococci (assembly GCA_030522585.1). Taxonomy (NCBI): domain Eukaryota; kingdom Metazoa; phylum Arthropoda; class Insecta; order Hymenoptera; family Encyrtidae; genus Anagyrus; species Anagyrus pseudococci. The sequence continues at coordinate 63,224 of JAPYYQ010001241.1, forward strand.
GAGCGAAGGATAAGGTGCGCGCGCGTGCGGCCATTGGCCACCAACCCTTTTGCCACGTTCACCCCGACAATGGGCACTTTTTTTTCTTTCTTTCTTTTCGCAATCTCAGACGATTGTAGACGAGGAGGAGGATGCTTGTTTATCGATCGCAGCCCAGCTTTGCGCCTTTAATAGCTTTCTCTCATCAATCGCCATACTTGAGCTCGCTTGTGTACGCGTATATGTGCGTGCGACTTAGTTGCCGGCAATTGCCTTTGGGAAATCGCCGGCTCGCTCGCCTGGAATCATCCGTGTATACCTTCCACCCCCCCCCCCACCTTACCCAATTTCACTTTCGAATTATCGCTCGATGCTGACCGATACACCTATAGCACTGTAACTATTCTCTGGACTATACGCGCAATACGCCGAAAATTCAATTATCCAAATCTCTCTCTTTCGATTTAGAAGCGTTTGCGAGAGGCAGCAGCACATCGAACGAACCGAGCCCACAACACAATTTAGCCTCTCGAAATCCGAGTGTGCATCTCGCGCGTTGGCCGACGCGCAATGCATCTCGAAATTCCCGAGAGGCAAAAGACACGCTGTCTTCTTAGGGCTAAGATGAATAAGACGCACATACACTCTCTCCCCCTGGCGCCAAGTCGTACGTAATATAGAGCCGCCCAAAGCTCGTTAGGAGAGCTCTCGAGATGCGCGTCGAGGCGCAACGGCCGCGTTTTAAAGGGGGGGAGTCTTACGCTCGAGAGCCAAGATTTCACGCGGTTGCTTTATATCGGCATAAATAACGAAGAGAGAGAGAGAGAGAGAGAAAGAGAGAGATGCTTCGTTACGGCAGGCCTAGCGTGGGATAGATCGTCGTTGGCGGGCGTTAATCGGCTGCAATGTAGCGGCGGTCTACGCACGGTGATTAGGAGGCGACCACTGGGCCGCTGGTGGATCGAGCCAATGATTACTGCGCTGGCTCTACGGGAGACACTCGCTGCGTCGCTTTCTCTGTATACGTGGCTAGCCAACTTCGTTAATCCGCTTTACCAGCCTATGCGGAGATCTAAGTAGTCTCTCTCTCTCTCTTTTACTCTCCGTGGTGCTGATTAGCTTAACGACGCCTTTTTTTTGTACACAACCGGGCTATTGAGACCTTTGGGAAATGATAGGGAGGCCAGTTGTACGATCGTTTGGACGATACGTAACGAAGTGAGTGCGCGCGGGATGTGATAAGCGAGCCTGGTAAGATGAGAGTCGAGTCTTCAAGATGATGAGTTTTCGACCAAGATTTACTCTGTACGTTTTAATTTTCAGTTTTTCAGGCTTACTTTACTTGTTCGTCTTTTTTTTTTCAATTTCACTAAATCTATCGTTGCGCCATAAGCATTTCGGCAAACGTTGAACGATCGCAAGAATAAAAAAAAAACGATGGTAAAACAAAGCGAAAAATCCTGCCCACGCCGAGCTTATCAAGTGATTCAACCAACAACCAACTGCACACATCTTTCTCTCTCTCTCTTTTCTCGCAGCATCCCACAAGCTCTGGCGATAGAGCCGGACACGGAGCTCACAAACACGCACATACAGACATATATAGGGGCGTAGGAGAGCGGAAAAGGGGGAAAGGAGCCAAGCGCGCGCGTGCACCTACACGCGTCCCCGAGAGCCTCCGAATCGGAGCGTAAACGCCCGAGACCTTAACTCGGCAGCAGACCAAGAGCTTCCGCTTTGCTTTCTTCTTCTTCTCTCTCCCTCTTGCTTGTATTACTGTTCTTCGTTGGGCCGAGCTAGATTTGGACCCGCTATCCACCTCTCCTCCCTCCCTCCCCCCCTCTTATCTTTTTCTTTGTACCTTAGCATTCAAACTTGTATATATTAAAAAAAGAAAAGGAGGAAATTGGGTTGACGCAAACCGCCAAGTTGAATTAATTATAATTGCAAAACCATAAACCGCTAGATCTATACTAGTGCGCGCAATCACAACCGACTCGTGCGGGAAGTTCAAATAATGAAATAACAAACAAGGAAGAGAAGCAAAAAAAAGAAGAAACAAAAGTTAAAGCACCTCTCGCTACGTAGAAAAATCGCGCTCTTGAGCATAAAACACAGGAACGAGTCGCGCACAAAGACGTGCGCACAGAAGCTCAAAGCTGAGAAAATAGCACATCGAACACAGAGAGGTGTATACGTGGCACGTAGCCGAAGGAGAGTAGAAAGACGAAAGCGGGTCTGTGTCGAGGGGGTTGGAGGGGAGAGGGGGGACGGAAGAGCGAGGAGGGAGCACGTTATCTCCGTACTGCGGAGCGCGTGGGCGTCCGGTGAGTCGTCGTAGTCCGAACGAAGGCGGAGGGGGGGGGGGGGAATAGCAAGGGGCACGAATGGAAGGCCGCCGACGACGACAGAGGTGAGAGCAGGAGAGAGAGGGAGAGAGGATACCCCCTCTTCTTCTTGGCTTCCCCCTTGGCTTTGCGTCGCCGCCCATTAGGCGCCGCCACGGCGTGATTCGCAACTCTGGACTTCTTTATCTCACCCTTCCCCCGCCCCTCTTCTCTATGCCTCTCCACCTTCTCTGTTGCCCCCTTTGGTCGTTATGTGCGGCTCTGTGTGTGCGCGCGTGTATGTGTGTGCGTCCGCGATAGGCTCACCTTGTCGCCAAAGCCCCGAGTGAGAGAGAGAGAGAGAGAGACTCTTACTCTTACATTCGCCTTCTCTCTCTCTCTCTTCCACTCACGTATACGCGCGCACGTTATAGTGGCTCTAATGCACAAGAGAGAGCGCGTTCCTTCTTTGGCTCGTCGTAGAGCTCGACTAACAAAGAACCGACTGTTTTACCGGGAAGACGGAAACCTTTTAATTTTTTACCACGTGCCACGCGCTTATACACCCCTCTCCCCCCCTCTCTCGTTCTCTTTCGACTCTACGCCGAGAGCTTTATTTCGTTGCTCTTGTTTCTCGATGGAGAGATGCTTTGCTGCTTTTTGCGGCTCGCCGATTATGTTTTTTCCACTATTCTTCAGTTCCCCGGACAATTTTTGATTTTCTTGTTTTATTCGCTAAATTTATGTATATAGTCGCGATATACGATATTCGACAATCGAAACAAAGAGATAACATCATGTACGCGGTGAAATAAATCGAGTAGAAAGCAAAACAAAAAAAGCCAACAATAACACTTTGCCTTACTCATAAAATATCCGTTTCCGAGTCAATTAGCCCAGATCGCAAAACAAAAAATAACAACCGAACGAGCAATTATCGGAATACACCCCCCAACCATCAGTTCAATCACTCCTCGCTTCGCCCGCACACAGACACATTCCTCCAAAGTGTTTATGTACGCAACGGAGCAAACGTTATGCTTTTTCAATCCATCCCCCAATACACGAGAGGACTATAAAGTCCCAGCTGTAAACAAAGCAGCAATATATCGATATGATAACGAAGACTATTGCGCATAGTCCGTATTACAAAAGCAAGAAGGTGAGTAAGGGGGGAGAGGGTATAGGTGACGCAGTAAGTTTCGCTGTGACTTTCCTCTCGCTCTCTGCCTTGCTTTCACCTCGGAGGAGACGTTGATAAGAGGAGGCGGTATATAGATCGTATAGCTGCTCTATATATCCGTCGCTTAGTCGTGAATCAGCGCGAATAGCCTTGGGTTATTAACGAATACTCCCATTGTGCGTCCCGGCGCCTAGACTCTCTCCGCTTTTCCATCGCTCTTCTCGAGACACTTAGCTGCAGGAAGAGGAGGAGGAGGAGGAGGTCACGCGTTGAGTGACGTTTCGCTGAGCTTGCGAGGGAGGGGGAGAAACACTCGCCTCTGTGTTTTCTCCGGCTTTTCTTTGTTGTCGAATGGAAAACGTAAGCGATTGGGGAAATTCGGTCGTAACGGCTTGATATATACACGTATAGATGTTTTGTTGCTGGGAATTCGTTGTTTGACTCGTTGATGCATAAATACTCGTTGAATATGTAGATTCTTCCGGCACGACAAGTCTTTGAATAATCTATGCCTGTATAGTAAATAACAGAATTTTTGTATTTTTGGTTTTATTTATAAAATATACAAAAATTCGGGGGGGTCTCGATTAACGCGTGTAACGCTGAATGCGAACGTATCTCGGGACTGATGTATTATCGATGGGGAAAGCCCTAAACGTAACGTATATAACGATAAGTATATGGAACCTCACGGATCTCGAAAATCCAAACTAGAGCGTAAGCATATATCGTCAGGTCGCGATAGCCGGGAATTAAGATACTTCGGTATCGCCAATAATGCCGCCGAGAAAAAGATCGACCCGAATGATCTTCATGAAAGTTCCCGGTGAGTCCGCGTTAGAGACTAAACAAAGACGTGGCAGCTCGTCGTGAGTAATTTCGCGATTGGCATTGCGCAATTAGTGATAATGGAAGTTGTTTCGACATCCATAGCTGGGGAAAAACAACTACTCTCTGCGACGAAGATTATTCGATTTGAAATTTATTGATCGCGTTTGGCTCGCGACTGTTGAAGCTAAAACATTTTTTTAAAAAAGCTCCTTAGTTTAAAAAATTTTCTTGTAACGGAATTTTTTGTCTTTTTAATTTTTGGAAGAAGTATTTCAGCTACGCTAAAAAGACAACTTAACGCGTCTCTTTGAAATTCAGCCGAAGAACAGTAGCTTCCAAAATCTCGTAAAGCTCATTCGCGGCTGCGGGAAAGACAAAAGAGCCGAATAAGTCGTCGAGATCCCATTCGAGTTTAAATCGCGTCTTTTTAGCTCCTTTACAAATAGGATCAGGCTTGTCGTATATACTCGTACCTGCCTGTAGTCAAACTCGCGCGCAAATTTTTCCAGAAAATTTATGCCAACTACGTGGCTGAGATTCCAGGGAGATTTTCCAAGAGCCGACACCCGTAGTTTATCGGGAAGTCTCACGAGGAAAAGAAAAGGGTTTTGCACTATTTTAGTCATTTTCTCTTGTATTTCTTCTTTATAAAAAAAATGTATTATTTCACTTGTTTAAAATTGAAACAGGCATTATTGTACAGTTTGAATTTTTATTGTTTTATGTTACATTCCGTATAATTGATACACCCAATCTGCATACCTTTTGGCAACATCAATTACGTCTTTATCAGGCCTGTTTAACTTGCGAATAGCGTTGGCAATCCACGTCACGTAATGTGAAACTTCGGTGAAATGATGGACACTAGAACTGTCGCAATTTCCAGGCCCGTAGCTCACAATACCAACGAGTATCGGTGGGGATGGATATACGGGTGCCGATGGATAAACTACAAGTGGTCCGCCACTGTCTCCCTGTTAAATTGCAAAGGCACGAGTTTTAAACTAATTTCATAACGGATGTTGTCTTCAAACCTTAGCTTTCTTCAATAACTAAGAAAGAAAAAAGAAATTAAACTTACTCCGCAAGTTCCTATGCTGTACCGATAGATCGAGTCTTTGGGTAAAACCGGGCCTCCAACCGGATCGCCGCAGATGTGTTGCTCGCCGGGGTCGCACCTATCGCTGCTGAGAATCGTGTACGCGATACTGTGCATCTGGTTATCAGTTGTCAAAGTGAACTTATCTTCGGGCTTTGTCGCAGTTAAATCGGGCGTAACCACATCCGCACCGAAGCCGGTTGCCGTGGCGAATTGCCCTTCAAAACTTTGATTTTCTTCTGGCAGCTTTACTTTATTTATACCCGACTTGCTAAGCTTGAACTTGTCTTTAAGCTGCAATTTTAAATAACCGAATGTCAGTGAGTAATAATCGTACTAGAAATTCAACAACAGACTTACCTTTAAAACAGCGATGTCGTTAAGAAGAATCAACCTTCCATAAGGGTCGTACTCTTGGTAGAACTTTTGGTGCAAGTAAATGTAAGAAACGTCGATCGCTGGAACAGTAGGCTCCTGGTTCAGGTCAACAACGCCCGCTAAAACTTTGTACGAATAGGCAAGGTAATTGGCGAGTGATCCATTGGCAAAGCAATGGGCTGCACTCAGGACGATGTCATCGGCAATGAGCGAGCCACCGCACCAGTGACTACCGTCAAATTGTATGGATACTTGATAGGGATGTTGAAGTGAACTTGTGATTTTGTAGCCGAAGAGATTTTCGGTTTCTAAGCCAGCAACTGTAACAGATAGATGCATCGATAAATTCTCCAATGGTTATTCGATCGATAATAAAAAGAAATTTTAATTTTTTGAAAATCGTATAGAAGTAATTTAAATTTTTTAAAAGTGTAATTAGTATAATAGTGTAATTATCGTCATATCGACGAATAAATTATAGTAAAAATCACTTACCAATACCGGAGAAGAAAATATGAAGCAACAAAACCGAAAGATATTTGTAAGCCATTTTTTATTTCTTGGCCAGAGCTAAATAATTGGAATGAAATTATTTTCTTTTATATTAAAATCTCCCGAGAATTCGGTTATTGTTTAAAAATTTATGAGACATTCTGCTTTGTTCTAATGAATACTGTATCTTAATTTATGAAGAAAAAAAACACTTGTGTGCAAATATATAATTGCAAGTAAGTTACATCATCGACGCTGTGCGCTTATTGAAAATTTAACATGTCGATGTGCTATTTCTTTTATAAATCCCACATTACTCGACAAATTTGAAGCAGTTGTGCAAATAAAGATTCGCAAAAAAAATTGAATGACCTTTTGTTAATATCTCGACGTTCTCCATTGCCGCTTGAAATTTGCACGGTCCACTGAGAATACTTCCGTTCTGATTACAAGCAGACTATTGCAGATGTATAATTGTATACACATCATTATTTTAGGGAATGGAGATTTTTGAAAAATTGTTGAATACAATTTTGTTTGCTAATTAAAAAGTGAATTTTATTACACAATTGAGTTTAAATTTATGACATAGAATCTAGTTGTTTTTTATACACTCTGTATTGGTTTGTAAAGTACATTAAATCGGGTTATTTCCGGGTTAATTGCCAACAGATGTCTTAGGATAGATAGTGTTATATAACTCGTAAAATTCTTGTTGCTCGTTGACTTGTACCTGCATCGTTTGTAAATTATTTAGGTAATCATGATATGTTTTAGCAATATCGATAACGTCTTTATCGCCTCTCGTAAACTTCTGAATAGCATTAGTAATCCACTTAACGTAGCTTGAAACTTCAGTGAAATGATGGATTCTAGAAGTATCGCACCACATAGGACCATAACTCACAATGCCAATGATTATTGGTAGTTCTTCAGGTGATGGCCAAACTATAAGTGGACCACCACTGTCACCCTAAAAAATGCCAAACACCCAAAGTTGAGCATTAATTCACTAATTATAATTATCATAAAACAACATAGAAAAATAAACTAGATTTACTTGACAAGTTCCTAAATTGTTTAGAAAGCTCTTGGTTCCCGCCAGTTTTGGACCTTCAACTGGATAACCGCAGACTCGTTGTTCACCCGAATCGCACTCGTTTCTGCTCAAGATTTTGTATTTCACACTGTACATTCGATTGTCAGCGGACAAATGATAGATCTCCTTGTACTTGGTCGCGGCGAAATTGGGCACAATTTTATTGTATCCGAAACCGGAAGCTATGGCGTCTCTTTCTTCAAATGATTCTTTTTCTCTTGGTAATTTTACTAAACCGATGTTTTGCTGATTGATACGGAACTTTTCTTTCAACTGCAATTTATTACATTAAGTTTTAATTGATTATAGTAGCGATGAAAGTAATACCCTAGTAGAAATTCGAAACGGTAAAATGGCCAGTGCACATGGCCATTTATCCTATCTAAATGAAACGATTTTTCAAACGATTTTTTAACATTTCTTATGGAATGGACATAACCTTTAAAAATGCCAAGTAAACTTAAAAATCCTCGCAAATATTTTAGACAAAAGTCTGAACGATAAGTATGAGTCTGACAGTCTGAAAGTCTGATATTAGTCTAAAGATAGCTTTTTACCAAGCTAAAAGAATATTCAGTTTTCACTTGCAGCAAAGTGAAGGAAAGAAAATTTGCAAAAAAACGATAATTCCGTTGATTTTTTTTCAGTTCAACATTTGTGGCCATTTACTGCGTGAAAAATGTGTTAATAATGGCAGAAAAATCGTTTCATTTACTTATGGTTTATGACCAACAAAACTAGTTAGTTTCAAGCCAGTTTCAAACAAGAGCATTAAAACAAGCCAGTTTCAGGTTTGTTATTGCTTTGGAAAAATAATACCCTTTTATCTGGCTTGTTACTGGCCAGTTATGAGAATCACATTTCCACCAGGGTAATAATATTAGCAGATTTGCAATTGCTAGAGGCTCACCTTCAAAACGGCAATGTCGTTGAGAACAATCAACCTTCCATATCTATCGTACTCTTTTATGTAGTTTTCGTGTATAAGAGCGTAGGATACGTCAATTGGAGGGACTGCCAACTTATTTAAGTCAACGGTTCCCGCTACGACCTTATATTCGTGGGGCATAAATTGCGTGGACCTGTTATCGGCCAAACAGTGGGCTGCAGTCAATACTATATCGTCAGCGATGAGCGAGCCACCGCAAAAATGTTGGCCGTAAACTTGTAAAGATACTTGATACGGATACACAAGTGAACTTGCAACTTGATAGCCAAAGAGGTTTTCCAATTCTAAACCAGTGGCTAAAACAGATAATTTAAGAATTGATTGTGATTTTTAATAATTTTTTATCGGTAACTGCCTCTTTTTGAAATACAACTTCCTCTAATTAATTCATTAATAATATAGCAACTCACCTATGCCGGTAAAAAGAAGAAGTAGCAGTGCTGTACAATCCATTTTGTGCATTTTGCACGTAACCGAATTATTGCAACGAAACTGCTGATTTAGTCGCAAAAACTTTCTTTTATACACTAAAAACCATAATCTTATTGCTTGATTAAGGGTACCCAAATAATTAGTATTTCTGCTATAGAAATAGAATCTTATTTATTTATGGATAGCATTGTTAAAAAAGTATTGGAAAAGACAGGTGCTATTAACATATGAATCACAACATTTTTTTGATACTGTTAATGACCGTCGCAGCAGTTGTGTCAACGAACATTTTCCTATACGAAAAATCTTGTCTTGCTCATTATCAATATTAAATTTTCAATATCAATTGAATCTTCCGGTATAATTATTCGCAGTATGAAAAAATTGCGAAATTTACTACACTTTTATTGCGATGGCAATAAAAGAAACTATTACTTTATCGACGTCACATTTTATAAAAAGTTTGCTCAGACAAAATCGAACATACAAATTGTTCAAATAAAATTTTCAAAGAAACTTTTTTATCTTTTGTTAATTTCTTGGAATTATTCATTGCTACTTGAAAATTGCAAAATTCATTAAAAATACTTCTTTTCATATCACTGCCAGTGTACTATACGAATAAAATTTTCGAAAAATCGAAATTGTTTTAAAGATAATTGAGACTCGATTTAGAATTTTGCAATGATTATCTTTCAAACGCAGAGTTGATAAGTCTGATAATTCAACCCCAAAATCTGTCTCTTGCGGATACCAAAATCTTATCCTATCATGCTTCGTTCGTTGGGTATTTTCAAATCTTTATTTTTTATGGAAACTCTGCGTATACCTTCGCTAGCTCACGAATAAAATACATCAAATGTGCAAAAAATTTTGTTATAAATTGCGTATTTTTGACTAAAATTTCAAAATTACGCTTTTTTTGCGCGAATCCAATAAAAAATAAGAGTTATTTATAAATTAGGTGCCATATTATATAAGAATCTCAAACTTTTTTGACGCTTGCATTTATTACTAATTAAAATTTGTAATATCAACTAATTTCTTTGTGAATTGGTAGATTTATCATCTAGAATTTTGCCGAACTACATGGGCGACAATGACGCCTTGCAAACTTTAATCAATATTAGGGGATTCCCAGGAGACCAAGCTAAAGAGATAACTCTGGTTATTTGAAATATTTATTTATTCAACTGATTGATAAACGAGCATTTGCCAACTAATACATAAATATCAAAACTTTATTATTATTTTTTCTGTCCCTTTACAACACGAACCAATTGGCAAAAATAAGTAAAGATCTAACAAAACCATCTTCCATCCCAAAGTACCCCATCGAATAACTTTCTTAAAAAAAAAATTAAAATAAAATAATATAAAATAAAAATCGATCCGCTGGAAATCCATGCGTATACGATATACCAGTCTCCAGCAAGTGGAAGCAGAGCGAGGGAGTCGGAGAGTCGCAGGTGACTCAGTCAGCCATGCGTTTCCTCGCGATTGGCCTGCTCCATCTCGTCGGCCGTGCTATTTTCGCTGCTCGCTCTAAAGTCTCTCGCTCCCAATCCTCTCCGCCTTATACGCATACATAAGCCTGCCCAAAAAATCATCCGGCTCGCTCCCCGTATAGGTGTATGGATATATAACCGTGGCGTAGAGCCACGGGAGACACCGCAAACGCTAAAGAAAGAGCGAGAGAGTGAGAGAGAGTGAGGGGGGAGGGAGAGATCCGTAAAGTTGGAAGCTCCGTGGCGCGGACAAAAACCTGACCTCTCGAACAACTGTGCGCCATGTGTGCGCCACTTGCGCCCACTTCTCTCTCTCTCTCTCTCTCTCTCTCTCTCTCTCTCTCTCTCTCTCTCTCTTACGGTCCCCTCGTCTGCCTACATCCTTCTTTCTCTTCTATGTCCCAACGCTCTGGGCTCCCCATGTAGCCAACGGCGGCCAATCGTCGCTTCGTCTCTTTCTCTCTCTTGCTCCTGCAGCACCTCAGCGCCCACGAGAGAGAGAGAATCTTCCCCTCCCGATAAAGAAGACGTTTTCGTGTGCTGCTCGTTCTCCACCTCGGTTCTTCCCCTCCACTCTGTGCCTACATGTATATACGCGCTGACGCTGAGATGGGGGATGACACACCGGCGAATACTGACTAACTCTTTCTCCTTTCCTTCTACCCCCCCTCCTTTTTCTTCTTCTTCCATACTACTGTCCACCATGGATATGGGATGTCGCGTTTAGTTGTACATTTCTCTCTCTCTCTCTCTTTCTCACTCGAGCGCGTCCTGGAGGGGGACGACTTTGAGAGACGCGATGTGCAGATAAAGAATGTCTCGGTAGCGATCGAAACGTTTTTCGAGAACCAGAAGGCGGGGATTCACGAAATCGTTCGGCGAAAAAAAAATTTTAAAAATAATAATACGCATACGCATCTCTTGCGAGCTTTTTCATTTATCTAGAATCAAAGAGCTTCGGCGAATCAGCGACAACACCACCTATTGATACGCAACCACGTAAGCGTCTAAGCTCGTTTTCATTAATTTCACGCGTCCTCCACATTCCAGTTTCTCCGTCCAATAGCCTTTTATTTCTTCTCCCCCTACCTGCCCCCGCCTAAACGTTGATTCAAAATAAAGCGAGAGAGAGAGAGAGAGAGAGAGAGAGAGAGAAAAGAACAGTCCATCGAGCAATTTGCGCAAGGCGAGATCGGTGTCGCGAATTATTAAAGCCGGAGCGTCTGCGCGCCTATGTATATACGTATGTATATATACGTATAGTCGAGCGCGCAAGTTTATCAGGCGGCCAATGTAGCGGGGCCGCGTCATCGAGCGAATTTAAAGCCTGGCACGATAAATCAGACGGTTGACCTATGCCGCGCGCGGCGCGTGCACATATCGGTCTCTCCAGGCTTGCAAAAAAAAAAAAAAGAAAAGTAAAAGAAAGAAAGAAAAACTTCGTGTAGGCCGGGTTTTGCTCGAGTCGCGAATAGAAAGTATAACGCGCGTATAGTCGATAGAGAGAAACGCGCAGGTATGTGGAGAGGGAGGGAAGGGGGGAAGACGGGTATTTTTATAATCGGATGGGTTATTGAGAGAGTCGGAAGGGGGGGGGGGAGAGTTGCTGGCAGATGTGAGCTTGGGGTTGTATTCGTGCGAACGATCTCCTAACGGCTGCTATTATATAGGTTGGCGAATCTGTGCGTGCTATTGTATTGTTTTTAGATATAGGCAAGCGCTTAGCGAGAGCTTCTTCGTTCTCCAAGCTTACATTGGAATGACGCGACGTTGAATAATATTATTTCTGGAGCAATTATGATTGTTGTTTCGCAGCTTACGTGACCGTCCGAGTGTTATATCGTTTATTTCGCTTAATCATTACAATGTCTGCGCGACTCAGTTCGCGTGCAGCTTATACAATTTCTTTTGCCTGTGTATGTAATATATATTTTACCGCTTTCTCGTGCTCCGATGAGCGACTCTTTAATTCCGTTGCGCGCAGCTGATTCTCACCGTTACTTTGAGACCCTTGCAAAAAACGAAATCTGCAAAGTATAAAGGAGTCTTAGAGACAGGACTGGGGAAGGAGGGAAGACTAAGAAGGAGGAGAAGAAAGTGGCTTGGTAACAGAAGGAGAAGAAGAAGAAGAAGGCGCTGCTGCTGAGTCTCTCTCTCTCTCTCTCTTTCTCTCGGTATGTGGCTCAAAGTCCGTTGGCGCGAGGGAGCCAAGAGAGAGATCTCATCGAGCGTCTTACGGGTCTCGGAGCGCCTGTGAATCCAGGTCTTTTTTTAGTGCGACGATGACGGTAATCGAAAGAGAGAGAGAGGGAGAGAAAGAAGGGGACCAGGGGACGTCTTGAGAGTTATACGAAGAGAAAGAAAAAGAGAGAGAGAGAGAGAGAGAAGCCGAGAAAGCAAGAGTCGGAGTCGTGAGAGCTGGAGAACGAGAGCGAAGACGGTATGGGACGAAGTGTATGCGAGCCGAAGGGGCGGGGGAGAGAGAAAAACGGTGCGCGAGAGGGAGAGATGGGTATGGGAAAAAGACGATATATGGAGAGGCAGGAGGTGCGCTACTCCTATATACCTATACCACGAAAATATATATTTACGCGCGTGATGTCGCCGAGCGAGAGCACGTATGCAGCACACACATACGCACATACACACGTGTATAAGAAAGACGAGAGGCGCGCATAGCCTGAAAATTCAACGTCGCGGCCACCGCAACCGAAATCTCGCTGACTTAACGGACTCTTTGCCCCTCTCTCTCTCATTCTCTTTTTTTGATCCGCGAAGCACACAAGGGAATCTCGCGAAATCTCGTCTGCGCAGAGATCGCGGACAGAGTCTCTCGGCCTAAAGCTCTCATCTGCGGCATATAGAAGCAGCGCTAGCGGTTTACATATATATACATACATCCCGTGTACGGCCGGACTTTGCGGACAAAGTACTCTTTATGCTCCGAGGCATCTCAACGTAGTCAGCCCTCTCTCTCTCTCTCTTCTGCTGCTCTCTTTTGCCGTTTCGTTATACACGCTACTCGGCGCGAATCTCGCGTGGATCGCCATATAGTGTGCGAGACCTCGCGAGGCTGCGTCTTTTGTCTCACACCGGGCTTACACGTTGGGTGTGGTTTGTCTAAATTGCGCTAAGCTCGGTGTAAAGAGCTTTCGAGGAGCGTAAGGGAGGGTAATATGCGGAGCTTGAAATATACAATTGGATTTTAGATTATAATTGTTATTGCCCAAACCTTTATTGCTGCCGAACAATTGATTTTTGTATAAATAGAGAAATACCGTTGAGTTTGGGTATTAGCCTGCCATTCGACGCGATACACAGGTGTTATCTGCGATACATTAAAAACAAAAGAGAGACAAAGAAAGAAAGAAAGAACAATAAGCGAGAGCGTTATCTAGTCGGCGCGTACACCGCACACGCGCTCTGTGTTTACCAAAAAATTAACAACGCGCAAGCTCATTAGTCGCGCCGAGACACGTGGGCTGCCGCCGGCTATGAGAATTCCCTATCGTTATCGCTGAGAAAACAAAGATGAACGCAGAAAGAGAGAGAGAGAGAGAGAGCGCGTGGAAACAAGGGCTCACTCCGGCGGCAGCCGTCATTGTTTTGAAAATTCATCGTGAAACGACAAATCACGGGGGGCTCGCGGTATCGGTCTCGGGCCTTATCATCCTTTATCTCCTTCCATCCTCCTCCACCTTCTTCCTCGTTTCATGAGCGCGCGATGACCGAGCTTCCGGGGACCCACTCCCCTTACTCTGGCTATCTCTTTTTCAGCTTACGCAGCAGACCTGCCTGGCTTTCTCTAGCATAGGTGTCGGCTCCAACAGCAAAGAAAGAAAGAGAGAGAGTAAATATTTGAAAGAAACTGCACTTCATCTCTACAGCACGCGGTTATGTGTGTATAAATGAATGCATGTGTACCTATTCCTAAAAGCAAATACATCGGCGCGTGTCGGTTTTCATCGATGCCCGCGCACTTCGATCACGTCTGCTGCTGACTGTACGCACTGACTGTATATACTTGAGTAAGATAGAGAGAGAGAGAGAGAGAGAGAGAGAGAGAGAGAGAGAGAGAGAGAGGAGAGGAGAGTAGGATTAATAGGTCGATATATATACGTATATATATGCGCGCACGCGACACTCACAGCTCGATTTATTATTGCTGTCATTTGGCTGTGACGTGTTTGCTTGAAAGTACCGAGGATATGACTTTTGTTTGCGCTTTAATTCTTTTTTTTTACCGTGGGTTGCGAAAGTATAAGGTGAAGAATGTAAGGTGTAAATAATCAGGTTTGATGACATCGATGAAATGACATTTTTTAATTTCGATGAAAAGTAAAAAAAGAAGGCAAAGTTTTATTAAAATCGTTAATTGAGTTTTGTACGCGCAACTCGGCCAATGAAAATGGAAAAATAAATTTTAGTTTGGAAACTCCGAAAATCACGTGAAAATAAATTTCAGCGGGTGTTCTTCCACTTTTTAAACTGGGTCTCTCCCTCTCTCTCTCTCTTTCTCGAACACGTGGCTGCAACGTGGCTGCAGGAATGTGCAAAACTTTCTCGTACCAAGCGCGCGCGCCTCCTGGTACACGTTGCTTCTACAGCAAAGTATTACAAGCGACAAGTAACCGAGAAAAATTCAATTAAAATGTCGAAAAATCAAATTCAAATCCAAAATTTTTATTATGGTAACACACTCGTCATTTCTCTCTAAAAAAAAAGTCACGAATAAAAAAAGAAGCAACAAGAAATTATTCACTCGACGCATTTATCCCTGCCAATATTGCAAAATCGATTTAGAGGGGGATATCTATATACGTGCATAAAATAGACAGAGAGCGCAGTTGTTTGCGCGTGTCGCCGAGCGAATCGTGGCCTAGAAGTGCACCGTGTGCGCGCGATGCATCTCGCAAAGCTAACGAGCGGAGGGGCGGGGGTCAGAGGTCAGCGACGATATACTTCTCGAAGGTGTTGCACTCGCTGGCGTATCTGCGCGTGTGCGCCTCTTTCTCGCGATCGGAACGTTATTGAGCGCAGGCTGTCATTTCAATAGCCCCCTTTTCTCTCTATCACTCTCTTTCGTTTTCGAGCTTGTAGCCGCGTGAAAATACCAGGCGCGAACTGCAGGAGCTTGAAATACGACTGTATCTAAATAGGCTTTTGTTCATTATTTAAGATTCTAAATGGATGACTATAGCTCCAGCGAGAGCGTACGAAGATATCGGTACACTGGATTATCGGCCTGAAGTTACGTTCGCATTGATTAATCAATGTGTATACATATATTATTTCAACGGTTTATTAACAAAAAATAAAACAATATTGTACGTTAACTTTTTTAAACTACAATGTACGGCAGATTATGTAGGTTAGTCGAATTACCGACTCGTTAATATGCATTTGCTCTTTCTCTCTGTCTGTTTCTCTCTCATTTTCAACGTGGGGTATAACATCAGCCGAGAGCGATATCTGCTACTTCTCGGTATCGCTAATAAGTTCGACATTTTATTAGTCGACTCACGTGGACGAGACGCATGCACTTGCACGCGTGTAAAACGGACTGGAAGGAAAAAAATATGCGGACAAAAAAAATACGGTCTTTGCGACTAACAAGCCAAAGTCAACGACGAGCGAGCGATCATGATTGATGTGTACACGTTTGCGAATATTGATACCGAGCGATGGCCAGTGTTATCTAGACCTCTCTAGTTTGGTTTTTTATTTTTCTTGATTTTTCTTTTTTAATGATGGTTAATGATGCAGCGCAGTTTGTAGCTGCTAGAGGAAATGTAGGTGATTTTTTAGTAGTTTAGAATCTTTTAATTTTGTAAATATGTTTTCCAAGGATGTTTATCTAGGTATAATTTAAACAGCTCCGTAGCATACCATAAACAAGTGACCTTCGAAAATACTATAATTTCTCCAAAAAGTGACGTTTATCGTTCTCCTTCCTTTTCTTATCTTGAGTTTTCCGAAAAAAAAAACGTAACCGAGTTCTAAAGTACCTTTTCCCAACCTGCAACCTGAGCAGCTTCTTCAAAAAGTGCGTGAGAGAATCAAGTAATGCATAAGGATATGTATCTTAGAAAGCAAAAGCAACCGTAGGCATGTTACACTCGAGTAATGGTATGGTATACAACGAAACCCTTGAACGTTTCACTCTACCACGTAGCCGTACAAAAAGTCTCGAATTACCGCAAGCTATACCCGCTCGCGTCACTTTTACGTGAACATCTGTAATAGCTCAGTTCGCGAGCTTACTGGTTCACTGTACACGTGAGGTGTAGAAATTTCGTACAATACACAAAAACTCCTCTCTTTCTTCAGCATGACTTTCAATTTTAATTATCGAATAAGAAAAAATATGGCTAATTAAAAGCATTGAATACAAAAATAGTATTGCAAAATTCTAGATGTAATGAGAAAGGACAAAGAAAAAATTAAATAACAATAGGTAAAGTGAATGATTCCAGTCTGTTAAACCTTTTCGACAAAGAAAATAGATTCTTTTGAAATTAATAATAAACGAGATGATGTTTATAAAAATTCGTTTGCACAACTGTTCAGAAACGCTAAGTTTTGAAACTGCCGGTAAAGAAAGCATCCTGTTTTTTTTTTAAATTTAGGCAAGTAATAATGTGTAGGTAACGTAACTTTTTTTGTTAATCAGTTTTTTTGTACAAGTTCGTTTTCTTACATTGTCGTAATCAAACTAATTTTTGGGGGAATCCCAGAAATACATGCATGTTAATAAGAGGAAGATATTCCTATAAAAACGACAGGCTTGATGATCACATTATTGCTAAATAGCATCATTCAGTTACATTGAAAGATACAAAAATGGATCGCAGAAGTCTTGCGGCTGTTCTGCTCCTTGTTCTCTCTTCTGACCTAGGTAAGTTGGGTTTTAATTCTTCATTTTACTTGTATAATTGAAATAATTATTCAGAGTTATAAAATAAAAATTTAATAAATTGTTTGTTTTAGTTCAACTGGTTTCAGCGGATTTACCGCTAGAAAACCTTTTTGCTGGTCAACCTGCTCCTCCAAATACGTATTCTTATCAGGTGTCTATACAAGTTAATGGAAAGCACCGCTGTGGTGGTTCTCTCATCGGTGATGATCTGGTACTCACTGCTGCTCATTGTTTTTTCAATTCCACAATCTATGAATATTACCCTCTGGATTCAACGACATCGCTGTTTTAAAGGTAAGTCTTTAATCGAACAGTAGTTCATATCTACTACATAAATTTTTACTCATATATACGTTTAACCATTGCAGTTGAAACTAAAATTCCCAATTGGTGGTTATACGGGAATTAGCGTAATAAGTATACCGGCAAAAGGCGCTACCTTTGAAGGTGCCTATGGTGTAGTCACTGGCTACGGAGCGAATAAGCTTAAACCGAATCCCAATTCAACGAGTAGCAGTGACGTAAACGAATTTGTCTCTGATGATAAATTGTACAGTTTAGTACACACTATTCTGAACAGCGACAAGTGCGATCAAGGAGATCATCATATCTGTGGCGATCCACTCATAAAATTCCAATACATTCTGCCTTATTCGTACCATGCAGGAACATGTCGAGTGAGTTTAATATAATTAACTAGTTATTTATGATAAAATGTTCTCTAAAGATTAATGTTAATTTTGTGATTCTTATTTTCTTAGGGAGACAGTGGCGGTCCACTGGCAATTTTTCCAATAAACGCACCACCAGTAGTCGTTGGGATTGTGAGTTACGGTCCTGCTAACTGCGATACGGCTGGTTCTCTTGGACATTTCACCGAAGTTTCGTATTACTTCGACTGGATTATTAATGCTATAAACAATTTACCAAATGCTGCTGATACATTAGTTTCAGACGTTGCTTCCTTTTTGACAAAATAATTATCTTATAGAAATAGTATTTAATGCATTACATGTAAATTTTTCATAATGAATTATTCAATATTTATTTACTAGAAAAATTGAATTCTTAAATTATCTTATAAATACAATAAAACGTAATATTCTGAAATAACAAGTATAATAGTATATTAAATATACCTACATTTAAAAAAGTCGGCAAGAAGAACCGATTAGACTGGATAGAATCAAATATCAACGTATGAATTAAACATGCAGCAGGCGTACATATTATTGATGAAAGATAGCAGAACACTGTTGGCAGGATGTGAAAACGATGTGTTGGATGAATGGTGGAAAAATAAGAAAAAATCGCTGCTAACTGCCTTAGCAGAATGCTTTCTCAAAACAAAAATGTTTTAAGATGTCTGCGTACAAAAATTATACGGCAAATCAGCTCAAATTTTTCTCTACTTATACCTTCAATATACCTTTAATTAAATACAAATACACCGTGAAATTTTAAGTAAAATGATCAAATACTTCTCGTTCAATAAATTTTTTTTTTTTTTTCGAAAAAACTTTAAACCTTAATAAGTAAACAAAGAAACAACCAATTGCAAAAAAAAAATTTTGGGTTCGAGATATTTTGAAAAGGAACATCTGTACGAAAATTAGAGTATCTACGTTAATTATTACTCGAGATATCGCAAAACGTAAAAAACGCAATTTTTTACTTATTAAGAGTTTTCTCTAAACCTTATGCATAAAAAATCTTAAAACTTTGTCAAAATGTAAAGTATAAAGATACATATTTTTTCTGAAAATTTGGAGATCGTACCTCTTATGGTTTTAGAGATATTAATGATTTAAAAAAAATAAGTTTTTTTTCAAATAACTAAAGAAGGACTTGACCGATTTCAAAAATAAAAAAAGCAAATTAAAGGTCTTTTTACGCCCTACAAAATGAATTTATTAAAAAATTTATTAACCTCATTATAAGGTGGAAATTTTGAAAAATAAAATTTTTCCATATTTTTAATTCCTCAAAAAACACCCTTAATAAGGTCCGATCCATTCCAAAATTATTCAACTGTAAGTTGAATCAAACCAAATAAGTGTGCAAAATTTCTAGCCGATAGATTAACTCCTTCAAAAGTAATCGTTGGACAAAATTTGGAACACACACACACACACACACACACACACACACACACACACACAAAGAGACTTTTTTAAAAACACATTTTTTGGGTTCAGCAACCTTCAAAACGTCTAGAAACCCGAAAAAAACGCAGTCGAAATTTTTCACTATTACCAAGCTTTCTTTTTGAGAAAGCAATAGAGAGCGGAATGTCAAGCAAACGAGAAGAGAGAAGCTTCGAAGGTAGTAGAGGTTAATAACATGTACAAGAGCAAGAGAGCGAAAGTAAAGAGAAATTTCAAAAAATTGATATTAAACATTTTTAAATTTTCCCAATTCCTATTTATTAAAACCTCAAAGATTAACTGTAAATCGTCATCAAAGCATACATCAACATAAAAATTGTTACACGAGATCTCATCTGAGAACTAAGATTTTAGTAGACGTTTTGTCAGGAGATCTCATCCACGTTCTCACCTGAGATCTCACCTGAGGTTTTTCAGTAGCGTAACCTTCGCCTAAAATCCAAAAGTATTGGCTACTCGTTAAATCAAAAAATTATTTTTTTTTACAAAGTAAAAAATAAATGTTAGTCTTTGTCGAGCGTGCTAGGCTTCGCGCGGTATTAGTTATCGAAGAGAAAATAATTAAAAATTACGGGCTTCTATTCGCAGTCAAAATCGTGTGCTAATCTCCATAAAGAGCGACGATATATCTTAGAAAACCAAAGGGGACAATGGCATGTACAAACAAAAAACGGTGCGGTACAAGTAAACCCCTTTAACGTTTCACGCTACCACGTACAAAAAGTCTCGAATTACCGTAAGGTGTACTCGTTTACTTCAATTTTACGTAAACATCTGTAGTAGTTCAGCGCTCTTACTGGTACACTGTTCACGTGAGGTGATAAATTTTATACAAAACACAAAAAACCTCCTTTTCTTCAGCGCACATTTAAATTTCAAATATCGAATGAAAGAAGTATAGTTAATTAAAATAATTACGTTTCGAGAATATCATAACAAGATTGTTGATGTAATGAGGAAAAGAAAATTGAATAGCTGTAGGTAAAATTAATAATTCCAGTCCGTTAAATCTTTTCTGCAACGAAAATAGATTCTTTTGTAATTAATAATAAACGAGATGATGTTTAGAAAAATCCCTTTGCACAACTGTTCAGAAACGCTAAGTCTTGGGACAAACCGTAAAGAAAGCATCCGGTTTTTTTTTCAATTTCGGCAAGAGATAACGTGAAAACAAAATAACTTTCTTTGTTAAACAGTTATTATGAACAAGTTTATTGTCTTGTATTTTTGTAATCAAACTTAAATTTGGGAATACCAACAATACTGCCATGCTGATGTGACGTCCGATATTCACAACGACGACGCGCTGAAGATTCAGAGTCTATAGGCGGCGGGCCTATTACTCTAGGGTTCGCGCGGGATTGTCTGTTGGCAATATAACTGCTGACGTCATACGCTCAAGATGGTCGTATGATCAATGAAAATTCGAATTTTAATACGGGAAGAATAAGTTTTTATTTTTTCTCTGTAATTAGCCCTGTAAAATAACGAAAAAGCATTAAATCATAATCTACATTGTTTCTAGTTTACCTGGAAATTTTATTTTCCCAAAAAAACATCGTCAAAACGTATATATCGTTTATAACGAGAGAGGTCTCATTCCGCAATGGAGGGAAGCAATGCTAAACGAGCCGGAAAAAAACAAGCAAGGAATGCATTTCTCTATTTCAAAAAATAGCATACGTGACAATGCACTAGCGTACGCAAAGATCTCCTCGCTTAGCATATATCGTCGCTGCTAACGAAGACTATCCCATTTCAGACTGTAGCGAAGACTATCCCATTTGGCGATCTCGCAGCGAAGACTATCCCCTTTGAGATCTCGCAGCTAAGACTCCCATTTGACGATCTCGGAGCGAAGACTATCCTATTTTGCGATTTTGCTTATAATCTAGATATAATTGATAAGTTGGTAATAGTACATTTCGATACTAGTGCGTAAAAAGTGATTCGTAACGAGTGTGAGGTTTGTCGCCCGAGCGAAGCGAGGGTGACAACTCACACGAGTTAAGGGCATGCCTTAGATCGGTGTAGATCCCTACATCGTATTTTACATTATTCCTCGTGAATTTAAGTATTTGTTAGAACATCTTAGTTTTCCCGCAATCGTAGTGACTTAAAGAATGCGGGGAAGCTAAGAAAAGATAGGACTAAGGCATGCTCTTAAGAATCACTTTTTCCACGAGTATCGAACGATATTTTTCCTAAATCCGTGGGCAAAGTGCAATTTTGCGCACGCTTGCATGCTCAAAATTTCTCTGCGACACAACTGGTGCACTTTGAATAATTATTATAGTTTAAAATTATATTTTAACAAATACCAAGCAAATAAAAATAAAACAACAGAAAATCTGAAGTCTGAATAAAAGAAAAAGGGCTTAACTCCGTATCAGTTTGGTAGCCGAGCTAGAAAGTCAGGCGTCTCGAAAAGTTGAGACTAATCTGATTGCTCCGAGTTCGCTTACCAAGCAGAACACTTACGTTTAACTTAAAAGTGGGAGATTCAATTAAAAGTGGGTGACGAATAAGAAAAGTTCCCGAAAATTTAGTAGCCAATAGGCTCTTTTCTTTTCTTAGTCGTTGCCCTTGTACATTGATGACAGAAATCTCGAACATAATGGTGAAACTATTATTAATTAGGCGCACGCATTATCTTTACGACCGCGAGGAGAAAAGCGTCTACCATATATGGCTCGCGCGTGCTCTAGGTCGACGCGTATCTATTTTCCGGTGCGAGTGATCTCCTGGCTAGGCGCATCTGAATTGTCTATTTACCATCATGCCGGTTTCGGCTGTGGATTTTATCATTTGTTTGCTTCGCATTTTATCGCTTTGCCGCAATTTGTTTTGAACATACCGTACCGTGCAGGAACATGCAGAGTGAGTTGAATAAAATTAACTAATTTATCATAAAAATTTCTCAAAAGATTAACGCTAATAGTCTGGTTTTATGTTCATAGGGAGATAGCGGCGGTCCACTGGCCGTTTTTCCAATAAACGCACCACCAATAATCGTTGGGATTATAAGTTGCGGTCTTAAAAATTGCGACACGGCTGGTATTCATGGGCATTTCACCGAAGTTTCGTATTACGTCGACTGGATTATTAATGCTATAAACAATTTACCAAATGCTGCTGATACATTAGTTTTAGACGTTGCTTCCTTTTTGCCAAAATTACCTTGGGGACTTATTTTATAAAAACAGTATTGTTTAACGCATTAAATATTTATGTGTCGTAAAAACTACCTTTTCGCAACGGCGTGCGCGGGGCGCGAATCCACGCACGCCGTTGCGAAAAATATTGTTCGATACTAGTGCATAAAAAATGATTCGCAACGAGTGTGAGATTTGTCGCCCGAGCGAAGCGAGGGTGACAACTCACACTCGTTGCGAATCATTTTTTATGCACTAGTATCGAAATATACTATTTTAATTTATTTCACAATTATTATAAAACCTCAATATTCTGAAATAGCTGACATTTTAATTTAATTATACCTACATATAAAAGAAGTCGACAAGATGATCCGATAAGAGAATGGATAGAATCATATATCCACATATGCAGAAATGTACAGCGGGTGCACATATTGATGTTAGTTAGCAATAGGAAACTGTTGGCAGAGTATGGGGAACAGTGGGTTGGCGTAAATATTAAAAAAATAAGAAATAATCGAGGGCAGCATGTCAGGCACACGAGAAAAAAGACGCTTTAAAGGTGGTAGAAGCTAATAACATGTACAAGAGCAAGAAAGCGTGAAGAAAAGAGAAATTTCAAAAAATTGAGATAAAATTCTTTAAAACGTTAGCTAGAAAAAATTTCAAAATTTCCCCAAGTTCAATTTTTTAAAACTTCAACAATCAGTGGACGTTTTGCCCGGAGATCTCATCAGAGTTGTCGTCCGAGACCTCACCTGATGCTTTTCCGTAGCGTTACTTTCGACACAGTAATCCGAAAGTATTGACTAGTTTTTAAAAAACAAATTATTTTTTTTTACAAACTAAAAAAAGCTAGTTTTCGTTGAGCGTGCTACGTTTAGCGCAGCTAATTTTACCGGTGTTAACGAAAACAAAATAATTATGGTGTTAGCTGAAAAATCAGTGTCCTACTTTTTGTGGGTTGCCAAAAGTTGTGCTAGTATTTGATTATCCAAAAATTACGTGCTACGATTCCCGATGAAAATTCGTGAGCTACTTCTCGTAGGAAGCAACGATATGTCTTAAACAAAACAAAAAGAAACAAGTGGCATTTACAATCACAAAACGGTGCGGTACAAGAAAACCCTTTAACGTTTCATGCTACCACGTAGCCGTACAAAAAGTCTCGAATTACTACAAGATTTACCCGCTCACGTCACTTTTACGTGAACACCTGTAATAGCTCAACTCGTACGCTTACATTGTACACGTGAGGTGATAAATTTCGCACAATTCAAAAGGTACTACTCCACCTTTTCTTCGGCTCAAATTTAAATTTCAAATATCGAATAAAAGAAGTGTGATTAATTTCAAAAATTAAATGTGTGAAAAATACCATAACAAAATTGTTGATGTAATGAGGAATAAAAAAAAATTGAATTGCATTAGGTAAAGTAAATGATTCCAGTACGTTAAATCTTTTCTGCAAAGAAAATAGCATATTTTGTAATTAGTAACGAGCGAGGTGATGTTTAGAAATCTTTGTTAACACAAATGTTCAAAAATGTCAAGTTTTTGGGACAAAACATAAAGAAAGTATACGATTTTTTTATTTCCGCCAAGAGAGATAACGTGTAGACAAAAGTAACTTTCTTTGTCAAGCACTTCTTTTGAACAGGTTTATTTTTTATTTTTTTGTTTTTCTTCATCAAATTAATTTTTGTGGAAATACCAGCAACATGGGTATGTTAATAAAAGAAAGATATTCCTATAAAAACGGCAGTCTTGATAATTATGATATTATTTTGTATTATCAGTTCAATTACATTACAAGATACCAAAATGGATCGCAGAAGCCTCGCGGCTGTTCTGCTACTTGTTCTTTCTTCTGGCGTGGGTAAGTTTGGTTTTAATTCTTCATTTAACAATTATATTTATTTTTCGAAAAAGTTAATTGTATCATTGAAATTATTGTTCAGATTGACCAAATAAATATTTAATAAATTGTTTGTTTTAGTTCAACTGGTTTCAGCTGATTTACCGCTAGAAAACCTTTTTGCTGGCCAACCTGCTCCTCCAAATACGTACTCTTATCAGGTGTCTATACAAGTTAATGGAGAGCACCGCTGTGGTGGTTCT
Source organism: Anagyrus pseudococci (assembly GCA_030522585.1). Taxonomy (NCBI): domain Eukaryota; kingdom Metazoa; phylum Arthropoda; class Insecta; order Hymenoptera; family Encyrtidae; genus Anagyrus; species Anagyrus pseudococci. The sequence continues at coordinate 87,867 of JAPYYQ010001241.1, forward strand.
CTCATCGGTGATGATCTGGTACTCACTGCTGCTCATTGTTTTTTCAATTCCACAATCTATGAATATTACCCTCTGGATTACATTAAGCAAGAAATTGGCTCCACATTACTTGTTATCAACGACATCGCTGTTTTAAAGGTAAGTGTTTATTCGAACAGTAGCTCATACCTTCATAATAACTTGTTACTCATACATACGTTTAACTATTGCAGCTGAAACTAAAATTCCCAATTGGTGGCAATACGGGAATCAGCTTAATAAGTCTACCAGGAAATCTCTACAAGTATGTAGGTGCTCTTGGTGTAGTCACTGGCTATGGATCGAACACGTTTGCACTGAATCCCAATCCAACGAGTAGCAGTGACCAATACACGTTTAGCTCTGATGGTAAATTGTACAGTCTAGTACACACTATTCTAAACAGCGAAAACTGCGATGCAGGAGATCATCACATCTGTGGCGATCCACTTATAAAACAGCAATTGGTTTTGAACGTACCTTACTATGCAGGAACATGTAGAGTAAGTTTAATTTATTATTAATTCAAAAATTCAACTATCATATTACCAATGATTTATAATAAAAAATTTCTACAATCACACTAATTTTCTGGTTTTACTTTCATAGGGAGACAGTGGCGGTCCACTGGCAATTTTTCCAGTAAACGCACCTCCAGTAGTCGTTGGGATTGTAAGTTACGGTCCTAAAGCTTGCGACACGGCTGGTACCCGTGGGCATTTCACTGAAGTTTCGTATTACGTCAACTGGATTGTTAATGTTATAAACAATTTACCAAATGCTGCTGATACATTAGTCTTGAATGTTGCTTCCTTTTTGCCAAAATTATCTTAGAAACGTATCTCATAAAAACAGTATTATTTAACGCATTAAATATTTATTTTTGGAAAAAACTGCCTTTTTAATTTATTCTATTGTTCTAATAAAATCCTAATATTCTGAAATATCTGACATAATTTTCATTTAATTATACCTCCATATAAAAGAAGTCTGCAAGAAGATTCGATTAGACTATGGATAGAATCAAATATCCACATATGCTCAAACGTACAGCAGGCGTACAGGTTGTCGTAAGCTAGCAACAGGAAACTGTTGGCAGAATATGGGGAATAGTGTGTTGGCGTGAATGATGGAGAAATAAACAAAAAATAGTGTGCAAGTATTCAAGTTAACCCAAAATTATGGGCTTTTATTTGCAGTAAAAATTGGTATGCTACTCTTTGCAGGGAGTGACGTTATGTCTTAGAAAACAAAAGGAACGTGTGCACGTCAATTTTATCTGAACATCTGTAACAACTCAACTCGCACGCTTGCTGGTATACTGTACGCGCAAGGTGATAAGTTTCGTACAGCACACAAAAAACCTCCTTTTCTTCAACACAACTTCAAATTTCTAATACAGAATAAAAGAAGCATGGTTAACTGAAAGAATTAAGTTTCAAAAATATCACAAAATTGTTAATGTAACATTGAATTCCAATAGGTAAAATAAATAATTCCAGCCCGTCAAATCATTTCTGTAACGAAAATAGATTATTTTGTAATTAATAACGAACGAGATGACGTTTAGATAACTTTGTTTGCGCAACTGTTCAAAAACGCTAAAAAAATTACGACATGAACCGTAAAAAAGCTTTCGTTTTGTTTTTAACTTCTGAAAAAAAGATAACGCGAGAAAAACGTAACTTTATTCGTTAAACAGTTAATTTGTACAAGATCGTTTTCTTGAATTTTCTTAAGAGGACCAGACAATATTAAAGTTTAAAAATGAAAAATAGCTATCATTTTACTTCTTAATGAAACTTCATGTAATTAATTTACAGTAAACTTGCTAATTACAGTTGTATTTTAAGCTTTACCAGACTTAATTATCTTTAAAATTGTTTTAAAAATCGCCTTTAAATATTAAGCCCTCTGGATAGGTGCAAAGTATGCTTTGAAAAGCTCTTCTCCATATGAACGAGCCAGCATTTCAAAAAAGTGGCTGAAAAAAATGATATGAACCGTTTTCTGTAATAAATTAATAATAAAAATTATTTACACCTGCAAATATTGATTGAAAATGTGATATTTTAAATTTTCTAAAAAAGTCGCTCGTTCATATGGAGAAGAGCTTTTCAAAGCATACTTTGCACCTATCCAGAGAGCTTAATATTTAAAGGCAATTTTTAAAACGTGTGGCAAAGTACTTTTAATTTTCAAATCTTGCCATTTTTCTCTGAACCCAATTTTAATGATAATTCAGTTTGGTAAAGCTTAAAATACAACTGTAATTAGCAAGTTTACTGTAAATTTCATTTTTTATTTTTAAACTTTAATAGTGTCTGCTCCCCTTAAACAAACATTTATTCGGGAATATTCGTAATTTGTGCATGATAATGAGCGAAAGATCTTGTTATAAAAACGATAGGCTTGACGATAATGATATCATTTTGTATCATCAGTTCAGTTATATTAAATGATACAAAAATGGATTGCAGAAGTCTCGTGGTTCTCCTGCTCCTTATTCTCTTTTCTTGCCTAGGTATAAGTTTCATTTTAATTCTTTACTTAACAGTTATATTTATTTTTCAAAAAAGTAATATTCAGACTGATCGAATCAAGATCTAATAAAATGTTTGTTTCAGTTCAACTGGTTTCGGCTGATTTACAGACAGAAAACATCTTTGCTGGTCAATCTGTTCCTCCTTCATCTACTTATTCTTATCAGGTGTCTATACAAGATAATGGAGATCATCGTTGCGGCGGCTCTCTCATCGGTGATGATGCGGTACTCACTGCAGCTCATTGTTCATTTAATTCCACAATCTATGAATATTTTGCTCTCGATTATAAAGTCGTAGCAGGAAGTGTTGACTTGAGGCTACCTCGGGTTTATCCGGCGGTCGACGTGTTATACATTTATGGGCACAAAAACTATACTAAACAACTTATTAACAATACATTGGTTGTTCTCAACGACATTGCTGTTTATATAGTAAGTCTAGAACTTAACAGCATCTTATTCAGTGCATTTATTTGTTACTCATATATACATTTAACAATGGTAGCTGAAACAAAGATTCCCAATTGGTGGCAATACAGGGATCAGTTTAATAAGTCTACCAACAAAAGGCGCCGCTTTTGAAGGTGTTCTTGGTGTAGTCACTGGCTACGGAGCGAACATGGTTGTACCGAATCCCAATCCAATGAGTAGCAGTGACCAATATACGTTTAGCTCTGATGATAAATTGTACAGTCAAGTATACACTATTCAAAACAGCGACAAGTGCGATCAAGGAGATCGACATATCTGTGGCGATCCGATTATAAAACACCAATTGTTATCGAATACCCCGATCTACGCAGGAGCTTGTAAAGTAAGTGTAATAAAATAAACCAATTTATCACAATAATTTCTCTAAAGATTTACGCCAATTGACTGGTTTTATTTTCATAGGGAGACAGTGGCGGTCCACTGGCAGTTTTTCCAACAAACGCACCACCAATAATCGTTGGGATTGTGAGTTATGGTCCTACAAATTGCAACACGGCTGGTATTCGTGAGCACTTCACTGAAGTTTCGTATTATATCGACTGGATTCATAATGCGATAAACAATTCATCCAGTGTTAATGATACATTACTTTTGGACGTTGCTTCCTTTTTGCCAAAATAATTATCTTATAGAAACAGTATTATTTAACTCGTTACATGTTAATGTTTTATTATCAAGTGGCGCGGTAGCGCCACGAAGGCAAGTTTGAGAAGCAAACGGCCCGTGGCGCACCGCGACACTATATACATCATTATTCAATAAGC
>JAPYYQ010001242.1:0-37279 GCA_030522585.1 Anagyrus pseudococci
ATCTTACTTTTACGGCTAGTAAAAGTACATCAAGAGAAACATAAGAAATAGTAGAAAATTTCAGTTAGCCTGTCCCGGTATTGGGCATTTTACCTTATATACACGCGGCTAAAGAAGACCCGACTCCAATATATTGTCTGCAAAAGACAATGAAGACGGGGGGGGGAGGGGGGTGTCCGAAGCGTGACAACGAGATGAGTTATGCGTGGCATTTCACGCAAGTGCGATTTTTCCCCGCGCGCGCGCTATACGCGATTACGGCCGTTCCTTTACTTGTATTTCCAAGTACTCGTACTCTCCTCTCCAAAAGCTTCTAACGATTCCGAGACGGCATCGCGCGCTTGCAAGAAAGAGATAGAGAGAAGTGCACACAGCCGCGGGCAACTACACCTACACCCTACAGCTAAACCACCCCTTGTCAGCCCCTATGTACGCCTCCTTTATATATATTTACATAGCCCGCAGCAGTAAAGCCGAAGCGCGAGGGAGTCGTGAGAAAGGGAGAGAGAGAGACGGAATAGGGGAAAAAGAGAGAGAAAGAGTAAGCCGCCGGTCAACACAGTGTATTCGACTTGACGGTACTTTGAATTTCTTACATCGTATTTATGTACAGATATTATTTGATCGGAAAATAGTTAGGGTTGTAATGGGGCCCACCTATGGGCCCTGCTTCATAAACTGGGGCCCCATTACAGCTTAATTATTTTTCGATTCGGTTGCTACTGCGCTGCATGTAAGTATGTGCGCACTAAAATATCTCCCGGCCCGATTGGAAAATAATTAGGGCTGTAACAGGGCTCCGACTTATTAAGTTGGGTCCATGGCTGGGCCCCATGACAGCCTTAATTATTTTCCGATTGGGCAGCGGCGACTGTATAATACACGAGTATTAAACTGACGCCGGCAGTGCTGGCGGCCGCGTATATTCTAGGGAGAGAGAAAGAGAAGGTCCGAGTCTCGGGGAATTCCGCGCGTGCGTGTGTCGTGTATGTGTGTGTGGGCCGAGAGTGGCCGAGAGAGAGAGAGAGAGAGGGAAAGAAGAGACAGGGCGAGAGCGCGGCCGAGAGTAGAGTAGACGCCCGGACTAGTGCACACGGGAGGATCTCGTCGTCACCGTCGCCGCCGCTGCCACGACCGTTGCCGCCTCCCATACGTCGCCGATGCAGCGTCCGCGGGCGTGAGAGAGATTTCGAGGGAACAGCGCCCCAGGCTAGCCCCCCGTCGTACGTATAGGCCACCCGACCAACACACACACACACACACACTTTTGTACATACGCGCTTGGCCTCCAGGCTCCTTTCCGCGCCCGCCTCCGCCCTGCCCCCGCCCGTCCCCCCCACCGCCCCCTCGAGCCCACAGTACTCTCTGGCTCGGCACCGTGTTGCATCGCTGCATGTGGTCCGAAGCCGCCGCCACCACCACCACCACCACCACTGCTCCTCTCTCTCTCTCTTTCTCTCTCTATCAAGAGAGAGCAGCCCTGACAGCGTTCCTGCTCCGGATCTGAAAACCTGGAATTCCTGGAGACCTAAACAGCGAGAGATAACTCGGCGCTCGATCGCGCTCTGTTGATATCTCAACCTTTTGTATAGAAACCTTTTACATAAGTATACAGGCTGGCTAGTCTTGGACTCCTATAGGTTAGAGACCTTCTTACACTGCTCCGCTCCGGTTTTATTATTAACCGTGAAACGCTGCTGCTTCAACTTTATTTCTCCATCCGAGCATTGGCTTTGTTTAAAATGCGTTCGTCATTTCGTTACTTTTTTCTGGAAATCAATGAAATATCCGAGTTGGAAATTTTAAAAGTCATACTTGAAAGCAAGTGTATCTTCCATTGCGCATCATCTTTAAAATTAAATTATTTTTACATTCTGATGAAGCTTCAATGATGATTACATACGGCTTTATCTGTACTAGATTAGAAGTAATATAATAGGTTTCTTTTGCAGTAGGCTTCATTGAAAAAATTGTTTTCATCAAGATATTCCAAGTTGAATATCTTTGTCTTATTTTTATAACAAAATCATAGTTTTTTTAAACAAAATAACAATATTTTACATTTTCTTATCTTTTGTTTCAGGTTAAGAGACTGTTGACTATTAATATGACTGAATATAAGCTAGTTGTGGTTGGAGCTGGAGGCGTTGGAAAATCAGCTCTCACAATCCAGTTGATTCAAAACCATTTTGTAGATGAATATGATCCAACAATTGAAGACTCGTATAGGAAACAGGTATAGTATTGTTATAGTAAAAGTAAATTTAAGATTATTCAAGTTAAACTAAATTTAATTAATCCTTTCTTATTTAGGTTGTTATTGATGGTGAGACATGTTTACTAGACATTTTAGATACTGCAGGTCAAGAGGAATACAGTGCAATGAGGGATCAGTATATGAGGACAGGAGAAGGATTTTTGTTAGTATTTGCTGTTAATTCAGCAAAGAGTTTTGAAGTAAGTAAATTGGATTATTTATTTGTTTTTTCAAACTGGTTTTAATTTCAATTAAGTATTTATTAAAATTTTAAAAAAAGTTAAATCTTATGTAGCTAGGTATTTTATTTTAAATGATTATTATTTTTACAGGATATTGGTACATATCGAGAACAGATAAAAAGGGTGAAAGATGCCGAAGAAGTACCAATGGTATTAGTTGGAAATAAATGTGACCTCCAACAATCTTGGGCTGTAAATATGGCGCAAGCGAGGGAAGTTGCGCGTCAGTACGGCGTGCCGTTTGTTGAAACATCCGCTAAGACTAGAATGGGAGTCGATGATGCATTTTATACTTTGGTGAGTAAAACTGTCTTGATAAGATTGTTAAAATTAAACTAAACTAATTTTAGAACATTAAAGTATTAAATTGTGAAATTATTGTTTTCAGGTAAGAGAAATCCGAAAAGATAAGGAACTGAGAGTCAAAGAAAAAAGAAAACGTATGAAAACTACTAACTCAGGTCGCAGAAAACTTCGGTGCTGTATTCTTTAAACTGATATTCGATAAATTTTCATTCAAAAGCTAAAATGTAAGAAAGCTTTAGTATATTTACATTGTATACTTCGAATAATTAATATTTGCACAATTCTCAATTAAGTCACAAAAACTGAGACAAGTGCTGAAATGAGCACAATTTACAATTTATAAATTACATATTTTCTTTTATATTTATATAAGAATTTTATAATTACTTTCCATCAATTTCTCTTTAATTCTTGATTTGATAAATGTACATGTTAACGTAGGGAACACGTTCTTAATAGACAGAGTTTTTTAACTTACTTTTTTATCCATAAATCTTAACATGGGAGTGCCTCAATACATGAATTTAATTATTACCTGGTTTAATACTTCCTTAAATATTTTTAAGTATTATAATATAAGTCTCTTAATAAATATCACGGTAATAATAATGATTCCACAGTTATTTTTACATTTTTTATTGTTATAATATACCGACAAAGATGCCAATTATTTGAAAATAAAGCACAATGAAACTTCATTTAAATCTTAAGCACTCCTAAATTAAGCACGATCAAAGCAAAGGCAATAAATTTTTCACTGTGATCATCTGGCCTCTAATGTAAACCATGCAGTGCTAAAGAAATCTTTATGTAAATTATATAATAATTATATATAAATCATTTATTGTTCAAGAATGTTACTGTTGGAACTAAGTCTGTTTCTTTTTTAACTATGTTTTCATGAATTCCAGTTATAGTATTATTAATATTATAACATTTTGATCAATTATAAGTAGATTTATGTCTTTCCATTTTTTATTGTTAATATTCGGCTGATTTATTGCGTTTTTAAAATCTAATCATGTACAACTATAAACATGGTTCTATATATAATTGTATATAATACACGTAAAATTTTCTGTACTTGCAAAATTTTCTTCATTGATTAATCCTTTTGGTTTAACGATGTGAAAGAAAAATTTTAAAGTAACACACGTGAAAGCACCTTGTTTAATACACATAGTGTAACTACACATTACATTCTTGAAAAATTGTGTGTATTTTTACTTCAATTTTCATATCGCGTAAATACGTCTATATAGTTATCAGTGTCATAATTTAATTAAATAAAGATGAAAAAACAGATTACAAAGATAAGACAAAAAAAACAGTATCAACCTTTGATAAAAAGCTAGCAATGAAAAAGCTTATAAAGTTGTAGCTTACTTATTGAAAAAATACATAGTACACTCTTCTTTTGTGTGACATAAACAAATTGCAATAATCTGTTGTGTGTAATGCCTTTAATTATGTACTACATAATAAGTTGTCAATAGCACAAAACAAAAATATTGATAATTTTTAAATTTGTTTATTATAAGTACATTCTGTAAACTATTTTGTTTTGTTTTAATTTGTACTCTTGCAATTTACAATTATGAAATATTACAAATTTGCTATTTTGTATAAAAATAGAAGATAAAAAGTATAATCAACAATAAATCATAAATTAGTATCTCGATTTTTTTTTAATTTTTAATGTGCTAGCTAGTAAGTAACAAAAAAAACAACACTTTTTCTAAACGTTACATTTCTGCGATTAAATTCGTGGTATTTCATGAATCAAGTGATACCGTTCGATATAAAATCGCAATTTCAATAATTATACTTTAAACAACAAAAGGAAGGAATTTCAACTAACAATGTTTACCAACAAATTTTGTGTGCGCGTGCACGCTCATACAATGATCCCGAAAGAGAGAATAAAAGTTTATGTTAAACGTTTTGACTTTTATAAAGCATAAATAAGTTGGCGTCTATTCAAAGATATTTCTTCGGCCGCGTGCGCTTGTGCGCGAGCGGCTGGATCACGTCTATTTTTAAGATTGCGTTACAACTGAATTAATTTAAAACTGACTCGTTTCCGTACAACAATCAAGTTCTTTCACATTGTTTCTTTTCTTAACGTCAAGCTTTACCGTTTATTATTCTTTTTTTTATCAATTTTTCAAAATTTCATTAATCACTGAAATATTCTACAGAAAATTCGCGAGAAATATATAATAAAGCAATTTTCAACGTTCAATTCTCATGAGCTGATCTTTTGTAATACAATACATAGATATTGTTTACTGGGATTTATATGTTTATTTTAATTTCGAAAATAATTATTGTATGTAATAATTTTCAATGAGAGAAAAAAAAATGACATTTAGAATTGAAAATATTTTTCAAACTTCCTCAAAAAGCTACTTAGATTTAAACATACGTTGAACAATAACCACTAGAGTTTTACGTTTTTTATTAAAAAATATTGATGTAATAATGATTTGAGTGATTCTTTCACTAAATTATTAAGGTTTTTTTAATAACAACTCTGTACAGTAAAACAGTACTAGGTAGTTTATTTTTATTTACTTAACGTTAGAAAAAAAAACGATGTATCAATTACGCAGCGTTTGACTCTTGCTCAATCTATACATTTAGTTTAAATGACTACTATAAAGTTTTATCTTCTTAAATAATAGTGTAAACACTTACCGCATATACATTTGACAGAAAAGTAAATTTCATAAATAATAATTTATTTTTTATTTCAAATGTTCTCTGTATAATGATGTAGTTAATCTGATAAATTAACGTTTTTATGTTCGGTTTTTTGAAAATTATTAATTTATTCTGCATAGTGAATTAATTTGTTAATGTAAAAGATTTGTATTTTTAAATTGAAAATATATACAAAATTGAGAATATTTCTTAGTTTTTATTAACAATGATTTGTAATATTTTAATGAAATTTTGTATTGGACCGGCTAAGTAGCAGTACTTAGGTAAAGCTAGGTCAGTTAGAACGTCAGAAGCAGAACTATACTTTCATAATCGAACTGTCCATAACCTATTCAGAGTAATTAAAATAAAAGTAAATAAATCACAGCAAGTCGGTGATTTAAATTGATTTTAAAAAATTCAGCAACATCTAAGAAGACAAGTCACACAGTTCAAATTAGAAGATGAATACATTTTCGAAACAGATCAATTATATTATCTTTTGGTGCTAATGTGTTTGTAGCATTTAAAAAATAATTTATATTAGACTTTTTATCAATTAAATTTATAAAAAATCATGATGTTGAGAATAACAAGAAGATATTTGAATACTTGGTCACCTCTTGCAACAACTTTCAATGCCAAGCCAGGATTTAATTTTGATTTTAGTTTTAGTCAAAAAGAAACTGTAAGTCTGCTCTCATTTTATTCTAACTGGTACTTAAATATTTTATGATTTATGTTTTACTAACTATTTTGTATATTCACAGGGGTTATTTAATATACCAGAACTTGACAATCCAAGTGGGTTCCAGGTTCTAGAAGATAGAGCAGTTGCACTCTCTGATAAACTTATCGATGAAGCTACAAACAGTGGTAATAAACGCACAAGAAAAATGGTTGAAATATTTGATGATTTGTCAGATACCTTGTGTAAGGTAGCGGATATGGCTGAATTTATTAGAGTAGCACATCCTGATGTCAAATTTGCAAAAGCAGCTGAAAATGCATGTATTACTGTTAGTGGCATTGTTGAAAAGTAAGCATAGAAATTTATTGATATTTTAATTTTTATACATGAATCTAATCTAATTTACATTTTAGATTAAACACTAATTGTGAACTGTACAATGCTTTATCTCATGTTGTTAAAAATGGAGATGTTCTACAAACAACTGAAATTGACAATCATGTATCTAATCTTTTTCTTTTTGATTTTGAACAATGTGGAATTCATTTACCAGAGGAACAAAGGCGTCAAGTTGTTAATTTAAATGACCACATTTTACAAGTATATCATTGTCTAATTTATTTATTGTTTTCTTTATTAATTTAGAGTACTGTTTAAACTGATATTTTGGTTTTAGTGTGGCCAAAAATTTATGGCTGGGACTCTTGAGCCACGTATTGTAGGTACAAGTGCTTTACCTGAAAAACTTGTAAAATAGTAAGTTAAAATTAATATTGATTATTCAAAAATTAATTTTTAGTAATTTTGAATATTTTAAATTTCAGTTTTACTAACAATGGGGAATATGTCATAGTCAGTGGTTTGAACACAGATTCTCAAGACTTCTCTGTAAGAGAAGCTGCATACAAAATATTTTTATATCCTGATGATAAACAAGAGCAATTGTTACAAAATTTGTTAAATGCTAGACATGAATTAGCTCAAATTTGTGGATTTCCCACATATGCTGATAGGTAAGTTAATAACTTGATATATTTATAAACCTTTACTTTTCTTTATATAATTAAATGAATAATTATAGGGCTCTCCGTGGAAGTACAGTTGAAAGCCCTGAGTTTGTACATGAATTTTTAAATTTATTAAATGAGGAATTGAAGTACAGTGCTGACAAAGAATATAAACAATTGCAAATAATTAAGGATAGTGAATCATCAATCAAACAAGTAACATTTTTATCAATCTTATTTTATTGAAGCATAAATCAATTTTATAAAATAACAAAAATTGGAACAAATTATTTTAGCCAGTAATGCCATGGGATACAGCTTATCTGTGTAGTAAAGCTAGAAAATCTTGGTTGGACTCATCAAATGAAAAATATGCACCTTATTTTTCACTTGGAGCTTGCATGGAGGGTTTAAATATTTTATTTCAAGCACTATATGGAGTTAGATTAGAGCACCAAGCTACCTTATCTGGAGAAGTATGGTCATCAAACGTCCAGAAATTAGCTGTCATTGATGAAAATGAAGAAGAACTTGGTATTATATATTGTGACTTTTTTGATAGAAAAAGTAAACCAAATCAAGATTGTCACTTTACCATTCGAGGCGGTCGACAGTTACCCGATGGCTCATATCAAGTAAAAAAAATATATTTTTTCAAAATTTAACTTCCATAGAAAACATATTTATATAGTAATTATTGCCATTACGATTTTTCAGAACCCTATAGTTGTACTTATGCTTTCCTTGCCTTCTCCAAGGAAATCAACACCTTCCTTGTTAACACCAGCTTTAGTTGATAATCTGTTTCATGAAATGGGACATGCAATGCATTCAATGCTTGGTAGAACAAAATATCAACATGTAACTGGTACTAGATGTAGTACAGATTTTGCTGAGGTGCCGAGTATACTAATGGAATACTTTTCAAGTGATCCAAGGGTAAGTTGTTCAAATTTTTTTTTTCAAACTCTTCAGTAGGTGACAATGACTTTTTGTTTCAGATTGTTTCTTTATTCGCAAAACATTACGAAACCGGCGAAACGATGCCAGAAGATATGTTGCACAAAATTTGCGCTTCGAAGAATTTATTCCCTTCAATGGAAATGCAAAGTCAAGTGTTTTACAGTATGTTAGATCAAGTTTACCACAGCAATGAAGTCAAAACGTCGACTACAAAGACTTTAGAACTAATTCAAAATCAATATTATGGGTTGCCTTATATTCCTAATACTGTGAGTATAGATAAAATCTTATTTATTTGTAGTACTGTTCTCTACCGAAATCATTTTGAACTGACATTTACGATTTTTTTACAGGCTTGGCAATTGAGATTTTCGCATTTAGTTGGTTACGGCGCTAAATATTATTCATATTTAATATCACGTGCCATTGCTTCTTGGATTTGGCAAACATATTTCGAATCTGACCCGCTTAATCGAACCTCTGGTAAACGTTATAGATACGAGTGTTTAATCCACGGTGGTGGAAAGCCACCGTCTAAATTAGTTGCCGATTTTCTTAATAAAAAAGCTAGTCCGGAAAACTTTGCAAAATCAATCATTAACGAAATTGACTACAGAACAGCTAATATTAAAACAATTAAAAATGCTTCTTAGATTAACTGTACAAATTGTGTATAATAAAAAAGTAACTAATTTTTTATGTTCATAATGTAAAATTTTGACATATTTATGACTTCTAAGAAGTGCCATTTTAATTATTGCAAAATTTTATGTAAATTTTGCAAGTGTCATTTTACGATTTGTATATACTAGTATAAACTCTGTTGTTTTGTTATTTTAAAAATATTAGTACCGCTAAAATGAGAAACTCTAAGAATCTTTTCTACAACATAAATTCTTAAGGGAATCATTGAGCAATTTATTAAAAAAAATAAAATTAAGACAACAAACTATGTGTATTGTATGTATTTTATTACAAGTACTTATTATTATTTACAACTTTCACAAATATTTTACGAATTTGTTGCATAAAAATATTTTTCATACCATTTTTAACTCATTTCCGACCTTCCACAATCGTTCTGTCATGCGTATTTTTATTATATAAGAAATACCACGTTACACATTATTTGGCTATTTTATCCATTCAAAAAGGCAGTTCTACCGAGTGGCAGTATAAAATAACATTTTTACTCCCAGTTAATGCCAGCTGCTACAAGAAGGTTGCCTCTTTATGTTTAATAACAATAAAGCTAAATGATATATAAGACAAATTCATAAAAAGATATTTGCTAATTTTTTTTTTAAATTCACAACTTAAGATTTATAATTATTTTTCAAAATTTCATTTATATAATTATTCACAAAAATGAACTGATTATTTTATACATAAGCTTTTTTTTGTTCATGAATTTTTTTAAATATGTTGATGCATCATTTACAACTCAAAAAGAATGGTTGTGCTACATATTGACATTTAATTTTAATATGTTTAAAATTATTGCCGAATATTTTTTAGTCGAATTTTATACATAACTAATTGCAGTCTACAAGGCACAGCCTTGTAAACTAAAAATGGAAAATTCGAGATTCCAATGAAATCGAAGCAATGAGCTTTTTACACTAAAGATAAATATATTCTTGATGAAATGGTGCGCATAATGTATCAAGAAAAACTTATACTTTAGAGGCATTACACAAATGTTTATGACAAAGCCTCTTCATTCTATTAACTCATTATACAAAATATTTTTCGATCTATTTTTACAAAAATTTACGAAAATCTCATTCTATGTAACACATTTTCTGTTCCCTTACAAATCTGATAATTCCAAACTGAGAAAAACTGATAACTGTGTAAAACTAGTTTGCCAACATTTCTTCAATTTTTCTAATGATTATTCTGTAAGTGTTTAAAAAGCTCAGTTATCAAGACTGTAAATAATTTTAAAAGTAATCATTTTTTTGTCTGAACTAAAAATAATAATTATAAATAGATCAGAATAGTTTGTAAATTATATTAATTGTGATATTTTGTGGAAAATAATTAGTTGTAACAATGAAGAAAATGTTGACAAATTAATGGATTAATTAAATCTGTTGTTTTTATTGCTGATGATAGTAATTAACAAAGATTTCGTGCGATCAGAGATATTTCATCAGTACTCAATGAAGTTCATCAAAGTTTCTATTGGTAGCCTCTAATCGAACGTTATCTTGTAATAGTAATTAGTGTTTATAAAAACTTTCTTTTAGATAGTTTTTATTTTTTATTTTTTTCGGTTATTACTTGCATTCGATTATTATGCTCAGTTTTTAGAAAACAAATCTCACCATAATCCAACACAATGTTACTTTGGTATTTGGATGAGAAAATTACGCGACATAATTATACTGATTCGAGTTGTCTCTGTCTCTTTCCATATAATCTCTATCTATTAATGACTCTATTCGTTTCTTCAAATCGGCAGGCTGAAAAAAAAATATAACGAACAAATTATTCATGGCAATGATTTCCATGTTATTAAATTTTAAATTTAGTATTGATGAAATACATGTCTATTCAACGTTAAAGTTCTTACCTTAACTGGAAACTTAAGTTGGTTGTATAATTCACTAATGAGAAGATTATGTGTTAGTGTTTTTCTCATTTTCATTATTCTAACAATTGCCGCGTCAATTTGATATTGCCTATCCTGGTATACCCGTTCTTCTGTAGCTTTTTGTTCCTCGTTCTAAATTAAAAAAATCGTAAAAATGTGTAAATATAATTGATGCGTAAAAGTTACATATATCATTTTGGAAAAATAGAAAAAGTTGCTGTATTAATGTAGAATAGAATAAACTTACAGTTTCTTTCATCTGTATCTGATTAATTTTGATTCGGAATAATTTGTTAGTAAAATCAGCGTTGAAAATGAATCTATCGTTATCAGCAACGTCGCGACCTTTCGGGTTCTTTTGAAGCACACGTGCTTTACCGCAAGCCAAAGACTGTAATGTTCTCCTTAATTCACCGTCTTCTATATTTGTAGCTGTCTTTATTTCTTCAAATGACATATTATCTGTCTCATTAAAAAGAAGTAACACTAAAGCTTGGAATAACGACACCTGCAGCTCTTTGTTACCCTTTGAAAAAAATATAAGAAATTAAAATTAATATTCTTAGTTTATACGAAAATTTTATATACATGTAGATGCAATAAAGCAATAAATTATAAATTTACCTGATTGAACAATGCTTTGAGTACACAATGGCCAAGAGTAGGCTGCCATTGTAACTTTCTACCGCTATGTTTTCCTAAATAAAATTTATTGAATATATCTTGATATTGAACCATCTCAGGTGGCAGAGTAACTTCCATGACAGGATAAGTCGGCCAATAGCCCATTGTTAAAATCGACACCGTCAAGTCTAAGTTACTCGCAATTAACTCGTTCTGAAGGTTACTCGAGTACTGTTTGAACGCAATATTTATGTCTTTACTTAACTCCATATCTTTGAACATGCCCTCGAGCTTACTCGTAAAACCACCGCCACATTCTTGTTTCAACTTGGAAAGCATTGACTTTTCTGCGTCGACAGATGCCGACTTGCCGACTAAAAGTCTTTTTGCTAAATCTTTCTTATAAAACGCTTCAAACACATCTTTTCCGTGAATAAAGCGGAACAAAACCATAATTTTGTCGAGAAGCCTTTCCAATTCTTCTTCAGTCGCTTCTTTATTACCAGCACGAAGTTTGCAATCAACGAATTTAGCTTGAAAAAGATAAAAGTATTTTATTAATAGTTTAATACAATAATCACCTTGCAAAAATAAACCGATTTCTAAAATATGTAAATAAGCTGAATAAATAATATATTACCTATAAGTTCAGCTGGTTTATTTGGTCTTTGATTTATGAAAGCTTCAAAAGCTTCTTTCAAACTGTTTCCAAATTTCTCGTTTCTGTGAAAACATGTGTTGACAATATTATCCATTTTATCTTTGAAATCTAAGAGTTCTTGTACCATAGTTTTATCTTTTTCTGGATCAATAACTATTGTTTTTCCTCTTTTCTGTAAATAAAAATAAAAATATATTAATTTTTTAATACTTTTATACTTATTAGAAGTTTTGTTATTAAAATTCTTACTTTTATATAACAATTAAAATTTAAACAAAGTTCCACAAGACCATTCTTAATACGACTGTACAAATTGTAAAGTAAAGACAGATCACTAATTCTATTCTCATCAAGCAAACCACTTAGTCCTTTTTGTAAAATACTACTGACATGTTCTGATAGTAGTTGTTTTTCTACAGTATGTATTAAAGACCACCTAAAAAAAGTTTATTTAAATATTATTAAAGTGAATACTACTTTTAAGATAAACTAAAAACATAAGTTTAATAATTTTAACAATCATACTTTGTGGAGCTATCAAGGTAGTGTAAAAGTCTTTCATTTTCCTCCTGCAATCGCTTATCAACATGTGCTAAATATTCAGGCACATCATGTTCTTGCATGAGTCTCTGGCCCTCTGCTCCATATAGTCTCTCAGTAGCAGATAGGAATTTTGACTCAAAAGCATCTTGATAAATCTGCAAGTCAGAAAGCATTCTCAAAAGAGATTTTAGAAGAGTTCTATCAACTGTATCACCCTGACGTTCTTTTTCAATTAACATCAATAAACCTTCCACTGTACGTGTTTGAACTAAATTATTTAGCACAATGTGAAGTCTAAATAGGTACAAGCCCATGTCCCTAAAAACATTTTGTATTTGTGAGAAATATTATACGTTTATGAACATATTAAAATTATTAAAAATATTTACCATATAGATGAAATGGAAGGATTTTGCAGAACATATGTTCTGTCAAGATAAAGAAATATGCTCCTAATCATAATCATTTGTCTGCAATGAGATTGCCAACATTCGTTCATCTTTTTAAGAAAAATATGTCTATCCATAGATTCTGCTAAAAATTGTTCTGTATTTGCTTTAACGTGTGTTTTTACTAAGACAGTAAGATTGCTATAAAGAGTTGATGCCATTTTGTGGCTACACATATTTTCAACAGCTTTATACAATTCTTCTAAAGAATAGCGAATGCTTTTGCTAGTTTGTATTGCCACTACTGCTTCTTGAAGCTTTTGCCATGTTTCTTTATGGTAATTCTCTGGAAGTTTTGGTTTTTCTGTGGAAAGTAAAATAAGATAAAAAATATTACACATTTGTTTATTTCAATTATACAAAAATAATGTGTTAAATATTCAAAATACCTTTAAAGTTTTTGATTACAAGTTTCTTGACAGTGCCAGGTTTACCAGTAGCCAAGCTTTGTGACATTTTGTTAACACCATTAGGATTAGCAACAGCTAAAGAGAAATTTGGCCGTTTATTTTGCGAATTATTTCCTGTTGATGTTGTAGTAGCAGCAGTATCAGCCATAGTGCTATTTGTATCTATTTCGTCGTACTTAATCCGCTTGGCAGGTATATTATACAGTTCCTGCAACTGTTGACTTGAGCTACTAGATTGTTGATGACGATGATGGCTGTAGTCGCTAGCCAGAATCTGCGACCTACCCAACTTGGACATATGAGCTCATTGTTTGGGCACTAGGGCATATTAAGATATGTAATCAATTTTCTTCTCCTAATCAAGCAACATTCAGTCTTTTCCAATTGAATATCTAGAAAAATATCAACAACTTCACTTTCTTCCTCGTTGTGGATGTTTGTACGAGAGCCTCGTAGTATCAACGAAAAATCTCGGTGCGTACAAACTCCTCGACTTGTATTTCAAAACGAATTCAGGAACTTGTAAATTTCTCTATAATCAGCTAATTGGCTTAGCAAGTCTTAAAAATTGATCGAGGCTTCCTCCCTGAAGTGATACAAGTGATTTAATGAAACATTAGCAAGCAGAATGAAATCTTTAAAATTTGACCTTTCACCAAGATAAGCGGATTCGTATCCTAACCTCTTCTGCGCTCTCTGAGCATTTTTCCGCGAGAGCGCCGAGCTTTTCCAAGCTGCCTCGCTAACAAGCCAAGCGACGATGACCCCAGCCGTTGAGCGAACTTTCAACAGTCCCAGGGAGAGTTGAGCCTCCAGGCGCTTGGGTTCCGGCAGGTCGCGGTATATAGTAATCGTCGATTCTTCAGCAACAGCAGTAGCAGGAGCTAACCTCAAATCACCTTAGGGTCGTCGGTCGCTCTCTCTTTCTCGCGCAACAACGACTTTTGCAGTCTTTCTCCGTTAGTCGCGCCGACGAGTAGCGCAGCGCAGCAGAGCGCACGAATAATCATCAGCAATCGGCGGCGGCGGCGGCGGCGACGACGACGGTGGCACGAGCAGCGCCCGAGGAGCCGATTGCGTTTTTCCCGTTCATTTATAAAGAAAGAAAAGTCAAAATGTCCGGAGAGTAGAAATTGCTCAAGACACTTCTCGACGCTTCAAGCGAGCCGCCCCGCAGTTGCCTCTCCGCGCCACAATCGGCTTATACTTGACTAAGCTAATTTTGCTCCTCTTGCCTTTTCTTTTCCTATATGTAGCTCAGCCCCCGCACCCCGTCAAGGAGAGAAAGGGTTATTAGATCCAAGTCACGCCTGACGATTGATATATAGTCTTCGAACTGATCAAAACAGAGTGACAACAAGGGCTGGTGATTAGGCTCCCCCCTTCGATCGCTCCGGAGTCCCAAGGGTTCGTTTACGTTGGGCTATGTCGCGTTTGCTCTTTCGGCAGACACCGTGCACGATGAACGAATGTACACCTTACCACGTACACCAGCGCGCCCCTGAGATCAGTGTATCACGTTTTATATACTGACGCGCACATATTTTTATCCGACCACGCGCTTTTGACGACAGTGTCGCTCTTTCTCTCTCTCTTTTTCTCTCGAAGATCCTCGCAACTTTTTGTGTCACCAGCTTATCAACATTCTTTCACGAATTAGCTTTTTGCCCAATTTAATTACGTTTTATAGCTTATTAGGAGTTAAAGCGCACGTTGACTGCGGTGTTTTTTTCATAGATAAAATTTTTAAATTAAATGCTAGTTTGTTTTTTTATTATTCATTGTTACTATATCGCTCCGCGTTATTTTTCATATTGAATTTCAAAGTAAGATCTTTAGCTATTATTAAATAAATATAACATACTTTTTTTAATATTTGTAAAAACTTTTTATTGCTGTTCAACAGTGTAACTACAATTTGTGACTTGCATGTATATTTACAGTGTGTAGTATTATGTAAAAAATATCTTTTTAAGTCTATAAGTAGTAAAAAGTTTCTCATTTCTTTTTTACAATAAAATACATAATATTGTAGTCTTAATAAAAAGTAAAACATTTTCACTGGATTCAACATTCCTAGACTTATTATTATACATTTTCTAGTCTGTAAATATCAAAGTCATAAGGCTCTTTGGAATGTTAAAATTAGTCTATTTGTTTCCTATTTATTCTTCTTCTTTGAAACTGCAGCCTTTTTAGTCTTTTTCTCCTTAACATTCCAATAGTAGAGTAATTGAGCAACAATAACAGCATTTGTCAAAGTTGAACAGGCAAATGTGGCAATCATTACAGTGTCTCCTGTTTCTTGGATAGATGTGAAGATCCTGGCAAGTGCTCCAAAGAACAACATGAAAGCTGTAGCTGCTGACAACTGTCCAGTACTACCATTTGAATAATTTGTATAAGCCTGGATCATCTGAAATTTAGAGAAAAAAATTTATTTTCTGAGTTTTCTCTCAAAACTGTTAAAGAAAAATTATGTAAAATCAGTAAATACCCTGCTAGTTAAAATAACTGGAATATTCATGGCTTGAGCAAACCACAATATGTGAACAGGCACAAGACCAATAAATATGGCTACAACTATAGAGAGGTAAGCAGCAAAGAATGATGTGGCCTTTGCCATCCCACTGGAATAAAACAGGACTAAACAAGCTATGGCAATAGTTTGCACACCCAAGAAGACAGTGTCACCCCAGGAGCTAGAATTAAAAAAAAAACCAGTCATTATTGATTTGCTCTGACCAAACTTTTAAAAATAACTCACCTAAATGGAAATTTGCTGGCATAACTGTATGAAGCCATAGCAGTTATAGCAAATAGCTCTAGGAAGACACTGATAATGTTTAATCCCTTGGCACTCTTGCTGTTCAAAATTTTCACGATTTGTGGCACTTTAACTGTAAAATAAATAAGATTGTTAAAAAAAAGGAGCAAAAACAACGCGATGATTTTAACTTACCCAGGAAGGAGCCGCCAATGATGGCAAGACCCAACGTTTTGCTGAGGGTTGCTTTGAAACATTCCACTAAAAAAACGAACAATCGTAAATTAATAAAATTTTTAAACATAAAAATCAGTTACAACTTATGAAAAAAAAAATTGAAAATTTATTCAAAGACGCGGTTCAGTATTTTCAAAGGCCGCATGCACAATAGCGAATTTAAAAATAATTCTTTTCTTATGTGTAACATTTATTTCGGAGTATAAAAATATGTTTTTTTTTCTTGGAATTACATAATAAGTGGAGCCAATTTTCCGATCGCGTCCTTCGATCATTTTACAAATGTTGATTATCGGAGCACATATTGGAATAAAAAAAAATTCCTTATTTTCATTGCAAATATATATATATCATATCGAATTCAAGACATCCCGCGCATATCTTACATCGTACTAATAAACGACGAACACGTCATATTATTTTCATCTGTTCTCTTATCTTCGAGTTTCGTGCACTCAATGTTAAAAATGCAATTATAATTTACAAAATGCAATAAAAAAAATGGCATATGCTCCTTAACATTCCAAAAACTGCTTATATTCTCAATCGTTCTATTTTCAGGTTATCGATTGTAATGCAGCTGCAATTTAAATATTAATGCACGCCGAAGTGGATAAAAAAAAATTATGTAATGACAGATAAACCGAACAATTCGGAGCAGATCGATTGATAATTACGCGAGAAAGAGAAAAAGCACGTCGTACAAAAAAACCTATATACGTTCGAAACTCGGTGTTTACGTGGCCGAAATAGCCTATAAATTTGTGCTGCGGACGGGCTATGCGCGAAAGTTGAAAGAAAAATCGATAGCTAATTACGAAACGAGCCGGATAATGAGAAAAGAGAGAGAGAGATAAATCTCCGAGTGCGTTCCACTGGAGAATACGAGGGTTTACTGCCCATTGTTAATTGACGAACGAAAAGATGCACTTACCGTGCATAAAGTTGAAATTTTCCGTGTACTCCTTGAGGCATTCTTTCGTGACGATGCTCAGGGCCAAATCCTGCAGGACTTTAGCCATGTTTACAAAGGCCCCTTTTTTATTTAATATATCCAAGTCGGCTGGAGTTTTACCTGCGGGACGATAAAGTGTGATACTCGCGCTACCGACGATAACAACAAAGTAAATACTTGTAACGATTTAACACCGCCAGCTTTATATGTGTGAGCGCTGTGTTGGTGTGACTGTCGACGTTACACTCGCTCAAGTATGTGGGATTGCGAGAGCTCGCTGCGATCGAACGCCAAGATTTCGACTCTCGACTATTTTAAATTGCCCGAAAAGCGGGCGGGGAAGCTTTACGCTCTCTGTGGCATGATAACCGCTCATCACTCACTGTCTGCGGATATCCTCGTAATTTGTTAACATGAAATTAATGATGATTGCATTTATTCTATTAGGAAAAGGAGGATTTACGTAACGAGTTATTTTTGTGATTTTATTGTAATTTACATGATTATGATAAAAACAACTTGGGAACCTAATTTTTTTTATTAAATTTCTCTTTTAAGGATACTTAAAATTCAATTTAGCTATTTTTTATTCAATAATACAATCAATTACTCAAGTTAACTTGCGTTCGTGTACTCTACCTATACTTGTATACGTATACATCCCGCATTGGCAACTGTCAAATTTAATTTGTTTTCGAAATAAGGCTAGAAAAACCATCATGTCAGCGATTTCTGGCTAAAATGTAAAAATAATCAAATTTTAATGACAAAAAATTTAAACGCGCGTTAATTCCGTAAAAATAAATTGAAAAAGAAAATGATACGATTTTTGCTTTTTCACGCCTCTAAGCATCGATCATTGAAAATTCGGAGTAGAGAAAAAGCGTGAAGTTGTTTCCCAAAAATCTTCCAAGTAAAAACCTCGGCATACAATTTTTTGGTTATCCCAAATTCAAAGTGTAGATAAGACAAGTTTTTAAAAAATAGAAAAAAAAATTACCGGTACTTAAAAAAAAACAAGAAAAACAAAAAAAAATTTCGTTAAAATGTCGCGAATAAAAAATAAACAGCCCTTGGTCGTCGGTTAACAAGAAATCGAAAAGAAAAAAAAAATCGCAAAAAAGGACGCAGCCCAAATACAGTAAGTTGTGGTGGGGTAAAAAGTGCGTGAGTCTATAAAAAAAGAGAAAATAATAAAGGGGCAAAGGTGTGAAAAAAAACTTCTTTTTTTGGAGAAGAGCTGGAGAAGGCAAAGTTTTCGGGAGAATTTGCAATCAAACTGGTCGGACAGGCTAAAGTTGTGTTCCGCGAGATTAGAGCCGCAGGCATAGACGGCTAAAAGCGGTTGAGCGCGAGCCACGGGGGGTTGTGGGTGGTAGTGGTCGGGGGTAGGAGGTGTAGCTTAAAAAGTAGGCCAGGCTGTTTGAGCTAAGTATTACAATCGGCAGGTAAATATAGATATAGAGCCGAGCTCGGGTTAGGCGAGGGCGCGCGCGCGAGCGTGTCTAGCATCATCAGGAGGAGGCGGAGGAGGCGGCGGCAGTTTAGCTTGGAGAGAAGGAGGAGCGAAAGCACACGGCCTAGTCGGAGGAAATAGGCAGAGAAGCGGGCGCGTTTGGCCCGGTTAAGGGCGCCGGCGGCGTTGGGGCCGCTGCTTCATATGACAAAGAGCAATGTCAGTGGCAATAGCCCGATGGAAGCGAGCAAAGTCACCCTCGAGAGCCGGCTCGCTACGCCGGATCGGCTCGGCAACGAGGCCGGCGGCCAGGAGCGCCCCGGCGAGGCCAGACCGGCCGCCCCCAGCAATAATGCAGCCGAGCAGTCCCCGGTCGTCAAGGCCCCCGTCCTGGTCGTCGGACCCGCGCCGACGCCCCCAGCGGCCGGTAAGCGCAGTAGCCCCCCGCCGGCACACCCTACGACCCCGTCAGTCGCGAACAAGGACAACAGGCCGTCACCACCGGCCACTGCCCTTCACCAGATGGACCACTTCCTCCGGATCAAGCAGATCGTCAAGAACGCCATAGCCGCCCGGCACACCTTCATGATATGCGGCCGGGCCCGGGTCATCAGGGAGTGCCTCCTCACCCGGGGCTGGTGCGAAAAGTTCCAGCGCAAGTCCGTCGCCTCGGCTGGTTCGTTCTTTCTTCTTTTCTTCATAAAACATCCTCCGTCACCCTCGGCTTTTTCCTCGATCTTTCATTTTTCACGCAGCCAGCGACCAGCAGCTCAGCGTCGACTCGAATCCCTCGGCCTTGCTGTCGGGGATCGGTAGTCTGAACGACCGGCAAAACGAGCGTCTCCTCATCTCGAAAATGCTCGCCACCCACACGGTCGATTTTCTCTGGAACGCCGGCTCCGAGTGGGCCGGCTGGCCCTCCCAGGACAACAAGACCACCATCTTC
The DNA here is from genome assembly GCA_030522585.1 of Anagyrus pseudococci. NCBI lineage: Eukaryota > Metazoa > Arthropoda > Insecta > Hymenoptera > Encyrtidae > Anagyrus > Anagyrus pseudococci. The sequence goes on from JAPYYQ010001242.1 coordinate 19,823, forward strand.
AACAGGTTCACCCGGGCGAACTTCACCTCGAAGGTATCCGCGCGTTAGCGATCCTTGCAAGCTTACCGATTCATACCGATTTTCTTTTTTTTTTGGGGGGGGGGGACCAGGTGGGTCTTTGCTCGAACGTCCGTCAGATGCACTGGTACTACGAGGCCGGCATCGCCAATACCCTCTTTCCCCGCTGCTACAACATCAGCCAGTCGGACCAGTTGCACGCCTTCATCGACGACTTCAGGCACGTTTATAATAATGAGAGAAAGTGGAAAATAAATCTAACGTCGATTCGTTTTGTCAAAATCAGAATGACCGCCTGCCTGTCGCTGCTCAAGTGGATCGTCGACAAGATGAGGGACGAGGGCGAGGAGTCGGTGAGGGCCTCGAACGGGATAATACCGTTGAAGGCCCTGGACTTCGCGATAAGCCGCTGCAGCGACTTCATTGGCAGCCAGGCGCACGAGGATATCGATCAGGAGCTGGAAAAAGTTTGGTCCCACCAGTGGGAGCAGTTCATAACTTGGTACTACAAACTCGTTCACGGCCACGCGCTCTTCATCACCAACAGCATTCCCATACAAGTGAGCGTGTGTCCCCGATTACTTTAGTAAACTAATGCTTGAAAAAAAAAAGAAAAAAATTTTAATTGGTATGATTAACGACGTGAGGGATTTTATAGAAATACCTGGTAACGGCGCAGAGCCTACTGAAGAAGGTGAAAAAGTATTGGCCTCAGCTCGACATGGACGGCACGCTGAACGTTTGGATTTTAAAGCCGGGCAATAAAAGCCGGGGCCGCGGTATCGTCCTTATGAATAAATTGGACGACATACTCGCCAAAGTCAATCCGACGAACAAGACCACGGACACGCGCTTCGTCATACAAAAGTACATTGGTCAGATGGCATAGATAAAACTTTTTACTTTACTACATACCCAGCTTTTTCTCGAATTTCCTTTTTTTTCTCTTTTTCTTTATCGTTTGTGTATACACATTTATTTAAAATCGACCCGCTCGTCATAATTTCATTCATGGCATCTGGCCGTCGTTATTTGGCTTATTTCAGAACGACCGCTTTTAATATACGATACCAAGTTCGATATTAGGCAGTGGTTCATCGTCACGAACGCTCAGCCCCTCACGCTCTGGATGTACAGGTAGGCGTATTACATTAGTATTACTCGCGACTTAAATCTATCTGGCGTTTACCCGCCGGCATGGATATTTCTATTAATTGTAGAATTAAAAGGTAAATTAGCTGCCAGTTGAGGGTCGGAGGGGGAAGAATAGGGGTGGATCTATTTTTTGCCCGTCGCGTGCCAGGGGGTTAGTCTCTCCGAGCTATATTGCGATGAGGTCATAATGTGCACGCGCAAAAGAGAGAGAGCTATACATGTAACATCCCTATGTGTGCCTGTGTACAAGTGCGGCGATTGAATAATTTTCCCTCCGCCCCCCCCTCCTCGCGAATAATAATAAAGGCCCTGTAATATGAAGGCCCGTGCGGGGGATGGGGTGGTGGATCGACTAATCTTCGAGCTTGCACCTCGGGCCAAACTTATAGGGGCACACGTGTATAAAAGGGGATCAATTGCTTTGCGTCGTAACCCAGTTTCCCTATATATATATCTCTCGGCGAGAGAGCCTATATAGCGAAGCTCGCATTCCGCGATCTTATTATCGCGCGATCTTTTCTACTTTCGCCCGATAAGCCCTACTTTATAAAGTCCCCCCCACCCACCACTCACCAACCAACCCCGATCCAATGTATACATATGTGTTTGAATCGCAGGGAAAGTTACTTGCGCTTCTGCTCGCAAAAATTCAGCCTGACGAATTTTCACGAGTCCGTTCACCTGTCCAACAATGCCGTCCAATGTAAATACAAAAATAGTCCCGATCGCGATCCTGCCCTGCCCTCCGATAACATGTGGGACATCGCCGCTTTCAAGGAGTATCTCAGGTAGAGTTGCGCTGCGGATTCGAGTATATCGTGGGAAATTTTGACCTTTTTTTTCGATTTTTTAGAAAACGAGGACACGAGAACGCTTGGGAGGAGATGATATATCCGGGGATAAAGCAGGGCTTGGTAGGGTCGCTGCTGGCTAGTCAGGAAGCGATGGACCAGCGTAAGAACAGCTTCGAGCTGTACGGCGCAGATTTCATGGTGATGGAGGACTTGACCGTTTGGCTCATCGAAATCAACAGCCATCCGGATATGAGCAACTCGACGAGCGTAACGACGAGACTCTGTCGCAAGGCTATGGAGGATACGGTAAAAGGTGCGGCTTCGAATCTTATTAAAGCTGTTAACACATAGAGCTTGTATTATACTTGTATGTGTTTTTGGTGAACAGTGGTGATCGACCACCGGGAGAATCCAAACGCCGACACGGGCGACTTCGAGCTGATCTACAAGCAGAAGCTGTCCTCGTGCCAGGGCTACCTTGGCTCGGGCCTCTCTCTCCAGGGCACCCGGATCTCGGTGAATCTCGGTGACAAGCGCATCTCGACCGGGGGCGGCAACAATTCAGCGGCCGTGGTAAAATCATCATCTAGTCGAAGCTCGCGCGCTCGAATCTCCGGCAAACGCACTTACATGCACAGGACTCGTACAAAAAGAGGAAGGGCCTGCCGTCGGCGGCGCTCGCCCAGCAGCCCCTCCACGTCGGCCCGGTCCTCGTCGACCTCATCGAGGAGCTCGAGCTTCAGCTGGACAACGAGTTCTACGAGTATCTCAAGCTGAGAACCTCGAGCGGCGTTGCTCGGCAGATTCCGGCTTTGCGTGAGGTCGACGATGGGGCAGCAGCTGCCTCGACCCAGCCCGAGCCCAGCCAGCGCTTCACCGTCGAGACCAATACCGTTAGCAAGAGCGTCAATCTGGCGGAATCGGGCTCCCAGACTGCCCTCAAGCCCCTCGCCAACTCAACACCCGGGACGCAGCGGGTTTACTTTCATTTTTATTACTCATCTGTGACACAGCTCTGCTATTTCTCTCACTTGACACTCACGCCTCTTTCGCTTCCTTTTTTTTCTCTTCTTCATTCGCACCTTGTCATATACAAGCCAATTCGATCATCCCAAAAGTTCCGTATTCTCCGGGACACTATTTTAAATTTCCAAGCTTAATTTGAGATACTTGTATTATTGAGATTGTATGATTGAACTTGTACATTATAATGTTGAAGAGCAACACGACCAAATCGACGAGGACCGGGAAGAATTCGTCGAGTAAGAAGAGCTCGAGGTACAAGGCCAAACTGGCGCAGGCCAGGGACACGGACTCGGCGACCATCAAGCCTCTCACCGCCAAGAATCTCGTTACGAAGATAATGAACTTGCAAAAGGAGTCGAGCAAGAGCAAATCGGCGAGTCTGCGCAGCAATCCGAAGCTCTATCGCATCTCTCAGGCGACTAAAAATGTGGTAGGATGTGTCAAACATTGAATTTATGCGCTAATCGAATTTCGTAACTTACGAGAGCTCTTCTTTTTTCTATCCTCCAAGGTCTTGAGCAGCGACTTACCGACAAGTGCCGAAGGGACTTTGGATAAGAATCAAAAGGCCGAGCAAAAGATCGTTCCCACACCGTCCAACGAGGCATTGGCGGCGAGTAAAGAAGACAATGCTAAAGCTGGTCGCTCGAGGAGGCCCAGTACCGAGAAAACAAATCAAGTTCCCATTAATGTCTCAGATATGTACGCCGTTGGCTTAGCTGTGAATAAATGAAGAAAATAATTATTTTTTTTATTCCATGATATTCGCAATATAAAACACAGTTATAAAAATGTCTGATAAATTTGCATTGCGTACGGCAATATATTTTACTTTTCTTAATTAATGGAGACAAATATATAAACCCTGTTTTAAACAACGAAATCACTCTCTTACGTTTTATTTTACGTCATAATTTATACAAATTCATTTGTTATGTTTTATACAAGTTAGTTTAGAGATTGAAGTAAACAGCAGCAGGCATCGTGTTCTGTTTACAATAAGCCTTGCATCTCTTGCATGAACTGCATGTACGCGTCGTCTTTTTTCAACGACACGGGCTTAACGATATTCTGCGGCTCAACAGGTAATCGTTCTGGTATTCGCGTGGGAGGCATGGGAGCATTGGAAGGCTTCTTCTTGTCATCTAGCCTCTTGACACGCAACGACGTGGGCAAGAATCTTGTAACGTCTGCTGCCAAATTTCTTATCTGCGGCTTGGCTTCTATAGTCGTTGAGCTCTTGCCACCTTCTTTGTCTTTTCTAATAAGCTGTGGCGCTGCCGATAGTACATTCGGCGTTTTCTGAGCGTTAGCTAATCCCGCGACACTTGTCGGTACCGGTGGAGGAGGCGGTAAGCCTGTCATTGGGGGACCCAATACTCTTGGCATTGGCATTGGCGCTCCTGGTCGCATCATTCTCGGCATACCCGGAGGAGGTCCTAAATAAATAAAAATAACGTGCGTAAAAATAGAGGAATAGGGAATCAACTTAAAATAATTTAAAATAATAAAGTACCTGGAGGAAGTCTTATTCCAATACGAGGTGGCGGCGGTGGAGGTATTCTAAACGGTGGAGGTGGCGGCCGATACATTAGAGGTGGAGGTGGTGGCAATCCCATTAGTGGCATTGGCGGTTGTGTATTTGTAGTATTTGTGGGCATAACTGGAACATTCTGCTCATTATCTTTTTCGGTTACTGTTTGTTCGCCGTCTATCAAAGATAAACGAGCATTCAGATCTTGAGCACGTTCTGTTTCTCTCTTTTTGTGTACCACTTCCATTTCTTTCATAAACTGATCAATGTCTTGACCAGCCATGGCCAACATCTTTTGTTGCAAACTTGTTGGCTTAACTTTTGAGTCATCTTTGTCTTTTTTATCACTGTTATTGTTATCGTTTTCGGCAAAACGAATACTTTTTGTTTTTACCTGAAAATTATGGAAAACATTTTATTAAAAAAGAAAAATTTATTATTTTTATAATTGAAAAATGAAATATTTTAATACTTACTCTATCGTCATCCTCATCATCACTCAGATTTAAATCTGGAGGTGGGAAGGGTGGAACTCCTGGTGGATCTCTATTTGTAGGCATTGTACCAGAAGAGTTCATTGAGGAGTATAAACTAGTTTTCTTCAATATACTAGGAGGAACAGGAATGTTGACCAGTGGATGATACTGAGGATGCTGTGAATAAGGATGTGTTGGTGGTTGTGGCATATCTGGTAACGGAATGGAACCTGAAAAAATATTGTTATTACCATCTTTTTCAAATAATTGGAACCAGAATCTTAATAAGGAATAAATATGTTACCTGGAAATACCCTATTTACATCATTTCCGGTAGATGGCAATGGAATTTCATCTATTTGAACCTGTTGAGCATGACGTACTGCTTCAAAATAAGAAACAAGTTCTAATCTCCTTCTTTCATATTGAAGCATTTGTTCCTTAAGTTCTGAGTACTTTTCCATCTCCTCTTTTGCCTAAAATTCATAAAATATTAAAGTTAATAAAAGATAAACATTATGCAAATGCATACATATCACAAAGCATACTTACATAGAGTTTTAACACCCTATCAAGAGTTTCTTTCAACTTTTTCCTTTTGTCTTTTAAAACTTTTTCATTTAATGGAGGAGGCTGCATCACATTGTACTCTGCAATAAATTGTGTCATTACCAGACAATGGACAATTCAAATTCATGTACTTTATCAATCTTATCAATAAACTTACCCATCTGATCTATTTTCTCCATTTCTTCAATAATTTGACTAGGATCTTTTCCTTTCAGCACTGCAGCTCGGACAAGCTGTCTCTGCTTTTTATTCTTTTTCAATTCTCTTTTTCTGGCTTCTTTCCCTGTTTTAACACATTACATTCATTAGATATCACAATTCATAAATACACCCATCACATGAAAAAAGTGAAAGAAACAAATAAACCAATTAACTACTTACTTGCTTGATCCGTGGGGTTCATGAACTTCCCACTTTTTGTTGTGTTTATCGATCGGCGCCCCATTTTGATTGTTGATAATAATTTTCCAAATGAAGAATCAAGTTTCAACCCTCAGTCGTCGGTAGATCACAAAGATAATTCGGTAAGCGTCCTTAAATCGTTTGTCCACACGTTTATACGTGCACCGTACTTGTTATTCACTCGCTTTTTCACACTAACGCATGTAAACTTTGGTAATTTGATCGAAACAAACCATTTTAACTTAGGTTAGGTCGATCAAGTTTCGAGATAAATAAAGTTCGAGGTTCACATAGTTCACAAACTTCAACACCTCTTTTGTATTGCAATACAAGCATATACTAATCAACAGTAAAATATCTTTGTTGCAAAGAATACAGTTATGAAAATAAACAATAAATTATCGGTTTTAAACAGGCGCACGACCGTCTCGTAAATTGTTCTGACGCAAAACTACCTACTGACTGGCGCTCCAATTTTACGGCTACGCTAGCGCCACGCTCCACACACGCTGACGCTACACGCATTTTTACAACTTTAGGCGATGTTTGTTGACAGTTGTCAAGTCGCCGCAGCTAAAGCCAATTTTGATCAACAATACCAGGTTTGAAGCAATCGACTGTCATGAATTTATTTTCGTCTTTTTACTCCCCTTAATTCAATGTATTTATTCGTGTGCACAGGCACGTATGTAATATGGCGCAGTTGTACGCTTGGTGCCGTGTTTATTGGTTCTGGCAAATGATCGACGATAAAACACCGAAAATTCATCATGAACGCGACTCGATTTTATGAGCGTAAGTATCTTTTTAATTTTGCAGATATTAAAGATTGGATTGTAAAATATTGATGTTTAAAAAATTATGAAAATTTAGTAATAACTTGACTTTTGATTACAGTGTTGATAGGCAGTGAGCATAAGTAAGTGAATTTGATGGAAACAAGAAGAGCAAGCATTTATTTTTTTATTTACGTAGAATCTCATTGAAAGCTTTTGTTGTTGATACTGGATCAATAAGAATCTCCAAAAAATGCAGTATACTTATTCGTTTTGCTGCTTAAAAAATAGGGATAACAAAATTTGGCACTTCTGTTCAAAGAGAAGCTTGTACTGGTTTTTTGCTGTACTTAGGATATTATTAAATTTTGTTCCACAGACTGGATACATACATCCAGATGAATTTTTCCAGCATATTGAAGTTGCTTCAGGTATCAATTGTATTTCATTTATAATTGACTTACTAATAATTTTATGAATTAATTTTTAATTTTTTTACAGGTGATACCTTTGATATTGATGTATATAAGCCATGGGAATTTAATGTTACATTTCCTGTCAGAAATTCATTATTCCCACAACTATGTGTAAAATTTCCTTACTTACTACTTCTAGCATTAAATCCATATTGCCAGCATTTTTTTGGAATCTCATTGAAATCACCATATTTTTTAACATTGTTTCCACGTCTTTTGATGACTATTTTATCATTTGCTTCAGACTACTGTTTATACAAAATATGCATAATACTACGTGAACCTTACATCAATAAATTGACAATCTTTGCAAGTTCTTATGTTACATTAATCTACTGTACTCGTACATTTTCTAATTCTATAGAAATGATATTAACATCTGTATTACTGTACTATGTTTCAAGATGTATAGTACTTTCTAATAAGGTTGATAACTTTATGTGCATGCATAATAATTTTATTATTTCAATAATTTTAATAAATTAATAACAAATATGTTCAATTTCAGGTTGTTCTACAAAGTGATTATCTTGCTGAGAAGTATTACAAAGCTAAAACTGGAGTGGAAAGGACAAAGATTTACAAATTACGCATGTCTTTGCCTCAACATTCATTAAATGATTGTCTACTGTTAGCAACAGTCACAGTATTTGGGATCTTTAATAGACCTACATTTGTAGCCTTTGCACTGCCGCCAATATTTTTTTGGCTCCACAGAGGCTTGGGCTCCAAAACTATAGGATTTCTGGATTTTCATGTCAGAATTTTCTTATTCATAATTTTTGCCATTCCAACAGTTCTTATATTGATATTACATGACAGTTTATATTTTGGATATTTAACAACAGGAGAAATAGCAAAATTTGAAATTGGTATTAATAATTTTGTTGTTACTCCACTTAACTTTTTGAAATATAACTCAGTGACAAGCAATCTCAAAAATCATGGGCTTCATCCCCGTTTCCTACACTTACTTGTTAATGTGCCTTTACTTTTTAATGTGCTTGGAATCATTGCTATCATTACATTGATAAAGATGGTGAACAGGTAATATTTTTAAATTTAGCAGAAATGAACTTTATAGTAAAAAAAACTCATTGAATGTACAAAGTGTGTTTAACTACATTTTCGTGTAATTTTTAGCGCTTTGAGGGGCAAGTGGCTGGAATTGCCGCGGGTCCAGAGTATTGAATGTTTAATGATGTCTGCTTTTGTAACTCCTGTTGCTGTGCTATCCATTTTTCCACATCAAGAGCCAAGATTCATTTTACCAGTTTTGCTACCATTATCTTTTCTATTTGCTCATTGGATTAAAGATCCTTGTGATGCTGCAACAGTAAATATCCCAACGAGTGATCAAAAGATACCGACAACGCCGAGAAAATCGTATAAAAATGGACTGAAGATTGCTTGGTATCTCGTTAACTTTATTCTAGTTTTGTTTTATGGTTTTATACACCAAGGTGGTGTTCTGCCTCTAACATCTCACTTATCAAAAGAGTTAAAGTCTAAGCCTTTCTTGGCTCATATTCATCTGCTTACATCACATACTTATTCATTACCCACTAGTCTTCTACATTTAAGAAATACAAGAAGAATGTACACAAGTGATTCGGGGCATAAGTACATGCTCACCAAAGACTTTTATATTAACGAATTGGGCTCCGCGGATGTCGACTTTGTGTATAACAGCATTATGTTAACAATTGAAAAATGCGAAAATCAATTGGAAATTAAGAAAATTCCTTACAGATTTTATTATGCATTACCTTCGAGCTTTCACGCTGAATTTATGAATTATGTTACAAAAAATTTATACAATAATACAAACGTTTTTGAATTTAACATAGTTAAGACGTTTTATCCGCATTTATCGGTAGAAAAACCGCCAAAGCTTGATATTTTTTTTAATTGCTTGAATTCATTTGAAAATTGTGTATTTAATTTCACGAATAATTTGTCCGATAAATTTACGGATTTTTTAAAGCAATTCAATTTAATGCTCTTACGCGTTAAATATACGAAGAAAAGATGATTACTGCTACAATTTCTTTTGTACGCACATTTGATCATCAAAATTTAGTTGAAAATTTAGTTATGAATCTCGATTTGTTAATGATAAACAATACCGAAAAATATTGTAAAAGTAACGCTTGTTTAGCTCTCGTTTTTATAGCAATCGAATTGCACTGTGAGCTCATACAACATATATTATATTACCTAAATGTTCGTTGAATTTTGAATAAACTATTTATATATTTTTTAAATGTGTCAGTCTTTTTAGATTTTATTTTTGTTACATTAGTACTTATTGACATAAAGAAAAAATCTCTTATTTAACAGAAACAAAATATAATAAGAATACAATAACAAGCCAGAAGATTTTAATTTTAAATATTTTATGTTTTTATTATTTTATTAACTTTAGTCATTCAGTTTATCTTACAAAATATATTTTTAAAATTCCATAGAATATATGGCTCTGTATTAATAATTTACAAATGTTTAATATATATATTTATAGTCAATTAGAAATGTACAAAATTAGAAGTGAAGATTTCATAGACTCTTAATATTTTTTTCTTGTCTCTGCAACAACGAATGTTGATCCAACTTTAACTGGTCGCATCGCTTGAATACGTCCAAGGTAATTCCGCATGAAATTTCCTTTGGTGAACAGCGTTTCGTGCTGCATATAGTCTCTGGAAAATTCACTCAATTGTATTATAAGAAGAAAAGCACAAACATCAATAATACACATTAGATTCTTACCGGGTTATCGATGTAGGCTTCGCAAGCATAACACCATACTGACAAGTCGGAAAAGCTCAGAGTAAGTGGATGTTGAGTAGCAGCCTCGTGCGACATTGCGTGTTGGTTAATATTGCGAGCACAATGAATTGTGTAGCACTGAAGGCAAACCCAATTCTCAGCAGTGCTAGCGCATTCTTCACATGGAGCGTCAACATCGATTCCATCCTCCGGTACTTCGGCCACAGAACTTAAATGCGGGCAATTTTTGCGAGGAACAACGGCAAACATTTCTTCGTTTAGTAATGCCTAGAAAATTGTGGGTAAAATGAATTTTTTTGTTGTTTCTACCAAGTATTAAATAATATTACAGGCAGTAATTATTACCTGGTAATGATCTTCCAAGTAACCTTGCAAAGTTTGCGCACTTGCTCCCTGAGAAGAGCCGGCTGCTTGATTACCACTGCCACCAGCTGAGCTATTTCCAGCATCATTGCTTGAGCCACCCTGCTGTTTCTGTTGCTGATCTTTTTGACCGTCTGGATTGATGCATTCTTTAATTTTTAATTCGCTCAGACTGATTTCTAGGTCTAAAATCGGTGTTGCCACTTCCGAGCTTGAATTCGAAAGTCTGACAGTAGGCTTAGCTCGCGGTACTTTAGCTTTTGGAAGAACATTTTCTTGTGGCAATGACTTTTGGAAGACCAAATCTGGCCAATATTGTTTGTGCACTTGGAGGACATTCATTATAGAAGATATCGCGCTCTGACATGGAATTAGATTAGGTTCCAATGTAGGCAAAGGATCGCCCAACAAAGCTTTTGTGCACATGGTCATAGCATATGCAATTGAATTAACGTTATAGCCGCCTTCTAAAGAAAGTATAACTCGTCCGTTAGCCAAAGCAGACAACCAATGCGTCATATGTCCGTACATCTCAGAAGAAACTTTGAAGCCTAAAATCGTTTAATGTTGTATTTTTCGTTTCTTTTTTAAAGCTTTCGATGAATAAAAACATTTAATTCATTAACGTACCTCCTAAAGGATCTCCGTTACAAGCGTCAAAACCAGCTGAGACTAGAACCAACTCTGGGTTGTATTGATAAGCTATTGGCATAACTACTTGCTGAAAAGCTGCAATGTACTCGGCGTCACCCATTCCTCTCTGTAAATTTTACCGTAAATAATTTATGCGATTAAATAAAGTTGAAAATTCGTTGAATAATTTAGTATACCTTATTCCAAGGAATGTTAACGTTAAATCCTTCTCCTGGGCCAGAACCTACGACCGTGTAATTAGCTTGTTTGGAATGAGGGAAAAAGCTGCCGTTATCATATCGATGCAACGATATGTACAATATTCTTGGATCGTTATCTACAATATTTTGAGTGCCGTTTCCATGATGAATGTCCCAATCGACTATTAAAACCCTAATATAACAGAAAGAAAATAAGGTAAATACAATTGAAAATCTTACATAAAATAATTAAAGAAAAGCTCAACTTTAATTTTGAATACCTTTTCAAATTATGGCATGAAATAGCGTATTTAGCAGCCATAGCAACGTTGTTAAAAATGCAAAAACCACACGCTGCGTCTTCTTCAGCGTGATGTCCAGGCGGCCTCACAATGGCTACTCCACTTTGGCTTTCTCCGTTTAAAACACTGTCGACTACTTGAAGTAAAGATCCGGCGGAAACGCTGGCGCTTTCCCACGTCTCGGGATGTAAGTATACGGAATTCATTTCAGACGCTGACTTTACTAAATCTCGTAATTTTCTTTCGGTCGTTGTTTTTATTGAATCGATGTAATCCTGAGAGTGAGCTAGTAAAATTTCTTCTTCGGTCGCGGCTCTACCCTGCATACACAATATTTCATTGTGAATTTTATAAAATTTGAGAAAAATTCGTTGAAAAATAAACGTTACAAACTTGTAAAAGAAGACAGCGTTCAAGTAAATTGTAATCCTTATGCTTCGAAAAAATGTTTGTGATACGACTAGGTTTTTCGGGGTGAGACTCGTCCGCTACGTTGTAATGTTTAAGCATTCTTTCGTCGTATACAACGCACACTCTATTTGGAGCCTTGTTGAGATTTGTAACTGGAAAGTAGGATATTAATGATTTTTCAATTAAAAATTTGATTATTTTTAAGTGACAACAAATGAACATACGTTTTATTAGATCGTCTAATTTCATGCTTATTTCTTGTAATTCGGATTTACTTTGGACAGGGTAACAATTTCGTGTTTCGAAAACAGTTGGAAGAATATCTGGACCACTGAAAAAATTGTTTACATCAATATATACATGTCAAACAATTGTTAATATTTAATGTATTTAAATTATTACTTGAAAGATACTGTCGGTAAATGCCTGTTTTTTTCGTCTTCCGGCGACGTCTTATAAATACTGTAGGAATCTTGATATTGATAACATTTCCAATAAGGTTTATGAGCATAAATTACGTTTAATATAGTCTCTTGTATACTGTAATTATGAATAAAAATTTTATATAAGTTTGTTTCAAGTTTTTCAAACAAATTGTCATTAAAATGACCAACCTTTGGGAGACTGGCTCTAAAGATTGCAACATTGGACAAGGATCTCCTAACAGAGTCCTAAGTGTAAGTGCAGCACTTTCTGCCAATGATTTTAAACAATAACCACCCTGAAATTATAAATTGAATAATAAAATAAGAAATAAGTTTAAAGGCAAATTTTTTAATAATTTAAAGTATACCTCTAAGATCACTGCAACTTTTCCAGAAGCAAGGCCAAGTAGAGAAGATAGTAAATGTGCATAACAAGCTGGAGTAATTTTCATTTGACCCTGCAATATATTATACTTATTTTAATATTTTCTTACACAATTACCATAAACTAATTTAATTGTTTAAGCATGTTCATTTTTTAGTAAATTTGTAAAAAAGAATTGTGTTATTCATTTTGAAATACAATAATCAAGTAAAAATGCAATAAACTAAGCTGTTATAATATAATACAAATATATAAATGTAATTATAATATAAATTCATGTATACAAATGTTAATATATATAATTGCAATATAATGTAATACATTATAACCTTCTCATCACCATACGCTGAGTCGAATCCAGCAGATATAAGAATTAAGTCTGGACAAAACTAAAGAAAAAATATAAAATTATTTAAATTTTAAAAATTACCTCTGGACAACCAAGAGCTGCATCATAACCAGCTGAGACTATGATGAGATCTGGTTGAAACTAAAAATATTTATTAATAATCATTATAAATTTATTAAAGACTTAAATAGAAATATCAAGAATAAACGAACTTCATAAGCCATTGGAAGTAAAACTTGTTGAAAGATAGCAAGATAATCAGCATTGGTCATTCCCACTTTATTCAATGGGACATTAAAATTATATCCCTCTCCTGCTCCTTCACCCACATAATGATAATCAGATTCTTTAAGATTAGGCCAAAATTCTCCGTTTTCGTAGCGGTGAATAGAAAAATATACAACTCTAAAAAATAATAAAAAAAATAGAATTAATACTATGACAAATTGAATTTTTATCAAATTTTCAATATTTACTTTGAATCATTATAAAACATTTGTTGAGTTGCTTGACCATGATGAACATCCCAATCCACGATGAGAATTTTTTTGGCCAAGTTATTTTGTAAAGCTACTTCAGCAGCTATAGCTACATTATTGAAATAACAGTATCCACAATACTCTGTTTTCATAGCATGATGACCTGGTGGTCTAAAAATTTAGTAAATAAAAAATTATTAAAAACTCATATTTAATTTTAGTAAATATAAATATTATTATGTACCTGATAATAGCCATTCCGTTTTGTATATTGCCCTTACATATATTCTCAATTAAATCAATTGTTGACCCAGTAGCAAGTATTGATGCTTGATAAGTTGTCTAAAAAATGACAATATAATATAAAACAAATTTACAATTTATAAATAGATTAAATATCATAACATGTAACTTACAGGGTGAAAGTAGATTGCATCATAGTTGGATGCAAGTTTTTCTAATTTTTCAAAATCATCACAATTATCTATAGATTTTAATGTTTCTATGTGTGCAGGAGAATGTTTTAGAAGAAGTTCTTTAAATACAGCACGTCTTGGTTCATAGTATTTACACCTTTTTATTAAATTTAATTCTTCACAACGATCCAAAACCCTTGTTAGCCTTTCTGGACATTCTGGATAATTTTCATCCCACAAGCATCTATGTTCAGCCATAAAACGATCAAACACCAAACCAGTATCTTGACGTGTCATTTCTTTGGAATCAATAGCTTTTTGATAGATATCACAAATTATGGTGTTACTATTTCTTTTTCCTAATGCCTTCTTGCGTTGAGCAGCCTCTCTTTTAGCAGCTAGAATTGCTGCTGATGGCTTTGCCTGAAAACAAGTGATCGGATTAAAACACAAGGTTTTATCAAGTGTGCAAAGATAAGATAAAGAAAAGAGTAAACATTGTTGGTATGTGATAAAGATTTGAATACCATACAGTTGTAATACAAATATTTATACATAATGGCATTTTTTAAAAATATTAATAAAGTCAAATACTTTTAATAAATTAGTTAAATTATAAGAGCACAAATCAGAAATTAGTTAAAATAAATAAAAATAAGAAAAATTAATCTAAAATTAATGTTAAAAACTTTAACTAAAATAAAATATAAGAGTTACATTAGATATCCTTGTATTTTGTTTCATGATGCTGCCAGTACTTTTTCCTTTTACAGACATTGTTGCCAAGGTACCTCAATCACTTTTAAAGGATGAATTTTATTCAATCCTAATTGTTTAGCAGAACTGATGGTTTTCACTTGTAAATCTGAATATAACAAATAATAATGGAAAATAATATTAAACTAAATAAAATTAATAAAGTAAAATAAATAAATAAAATAAAATATATTTTTGGATATTCTTAATTAAATAATAAAAAATTTAATTAATATTCAGGTAAAAGTATGTGACTAAACAGAATCCACCTGACTCAGAAAAATGATGTGGGTGTAACAACCGTGAAACATAACCATATTTAGCAACAAGACTTACCTGCTATGTAAATATGACCTCTTTATCTATGTACAATTCTAGAAACTCAATTTCAAAGCATGCAAACTCAAAATCTAATATCCAACAATTTCAAAAAATTAAATATTTATAGACTTTCTGAGAAAAAAAGAGAAAAAAAATAAAAAATTCAATAAATTACTTACAATTAACATTTTTGTAAGATTAACATTTTCTTATCAAAAAACTATGTCAATGTTCAACGAGTTCATAGTTGCAATTTTTTAATAAAAATGACGTTTTTATTTGATAAATTAATAAATTTCCTTAATTATTCAGTGTCAATTAAATTGAATGAAAACTAACTTTTGTCATGTTCTAAAATGTACAGATAACGTTAGCCAGCGAATAAAAAATAAATATTATGAAAATATCTAAACAGTAGGTTAATGAGTTCTGAGTATTACTAGGCGAAGTGGTAATGGAGCAGCCGGATGAAGCAGCATCAGATAGTAGGCCATAAGGTTTGCCTACAATATAAAACGCACCTTTTTCGTAATGATCATGGCATATCGGGATAATGCGCCTTGATAACCATCATAAAACAAATTGAACGAGTTTTACTTTGGAGTAAGTAGAGGCAGAAACACACACGGAGCAGAAGATGTGTATACGGAGCAGTTGTATCCTTATTAATCTCTGTTTACATGACGATGACGCTTCCGTGAAAAATAATTGAAACGGCTACGAGGCCGCGTTTATTGTTGAACGACAAAAATTTTTCCTCTTTTATCCGGGTCATTCTCGTTGTTTCGGGGAAATTTTGGCGTCGCACTTTTACAAATGATGTTATTAACGAACGTCGTTTTTATTCACTGAGAAAATTTAGGTTTACGTTAAAAAAGGAGATGATGTGCGCGAAACTGCCGAAAAAAAATTCTCCGCAGCACACAAGCATAATTTGGCCGCTCGAGCGACGATCTCATTGGCTGGACAGCAGACACACGTTGGCGCCGCTGGAGCCAATAGGCCAACGGATAAATACGAAAGATGTTCGTTACGGAATCAATTTAAATTTCCGAGAGGTGCCCGGAAACGAGAGACCCGGTGTGCGATCCTTGGGCTAAGCGGGAAACTGTTGATAGTCTGCTCAAGGAGCATTTAAAGAGCGTTTAAAAGGCCCTTTGGAGTGATAATTGTGCGCTCTTTTGATCGATTCACGGAATAAAGCAATCCAACGAGGACGACGACAACGTCTGACAAAGCCGTAAACAAACGGCCTTTTGTTAAGCATACTTGTAACTCCGTTAGTGTAATTTGTTATTGTTGTTGATAGGCCTTAGCTGTGTGAGCCTACCGCCATGAGTCCTTTATTCTTCCCCGATACCGGTAAATTCGGCTCAATCGCGTTATTAACCGCATTCAAATTTTGCAGGTAAGATAATATGCTGAGAGGAAAGGAAAATTCGCAGTCGCATCAAAGTCAGTCCAGAAATTGCAAGTCCGTCCATCCAGAGGTATTGTCGCACAACAATGACAATCAGGGAAAAGGAAACGCAATCAACGCTGCCGTTGCCGATGCTAAAAGGCTGCTTTCACAAAATCCCAAAAAGTCTAACGAACTCATGCCTCCTCCCAAAATGCCAGTGATAGCTAAGCCTACGGAGGTCTCTAGCTTCAATAAGCAAGAAAATGTTGTTAGTGCTGATAAAAAGCATACAAAAGAGGAGCAAGACAAAAGCAAAAATAAACAATGGTGCATATTAGATTTTGATATTGGCAGACCATTGGGAAAAGGAAAATTTGGCAATGTCTACTTAGCTAGGGAGAAAAAATCCAAATTTATTGTTGCAATGAAGGTTTTGTTCAAAAGTCAAATTATCAAAGCAGATATTGAACATCAAGTTAGGAGAGAAATTGAGATACAAACTCATCTGAGGTGAATATTTTTTGTATTAAATTGAATAATGTACTACATAATTTGTAACATTGAATTGTTTATAATATATACATTTTTTCTATTCAAGGCATCCCAACATTTTAAGGATGTATGGATATTTTCATGACGACACAAGGGTCTACTTAATTTTAGAGTATGCTCCAAAAGGTGAATTATTTAAAGAATTAAATGCTCAGCCACACAAACGTTTTAATGAAATAAGGTAAATTTTTCACTCCAATTTGAAAAATATTAATAAATACTGGAAATTGAGTTTTAAATATAAAAATGTTACTTAATTTTTTAGAGCAGCTACATATATTTCACAACTAGCTGATGCTTTAAACTATTGTCATGCAAGAAAAGTCATACATAGAGATATAAAGCCAGAAAATTTACTACTTGGAGTGAATGGAGAGTTGAAAATGGCCGATTTTGGTTGGTCAGTTCATGCTCCATCATCTCGCAGAGAAACATTATGTGGA
>JAPYYQ010001244.1:0-41339 GCA_030522585.1 Anagyrus pseudococci
CCCCCCCCCCCCCCGCCCCTCGCGGTGTATATAGCCCCCGTGAATCGGAAGTTCGCACCAGCTGTATCTCTTTCGCATGTAAGATCTTTCACGGATGTCTGTATATATATATACGTATACGTATCGATTGGACATAAGTAACCGAAATTCATAGCTCTGACCTACATGCGAAAACAATGAAGCTCTTAAAAATTTGCTATGTGTCCGTGTGTGTATGTGTAGGCAGGGTGTATAATGAAAATTGAAAAAAAAAAAAACGAGAGCGAAGAGTGTCTGGCGCAGAAAATTCGGCAAGAGGAACACCCAACGCTCCATGCCAATTTCCTTTATCCCCTTCTCGCGCGAGAGCGAGAGTATAACGTCTGCTAAGCGACAAGCGGATATTAGTTTCACTGCCTCTCTCTGCGGATACAATTGCGAAGCTCGTCTTTATTACACTTTTCCAGCCCCCTATACGACTCTTAAATTCTTCCTTTTTGTATAAAAAAAGTGTTCTATAAAAAATCTTCCTACAATCTTGATTTTTATTAACGTCGCCTTATTTCTCGCCTTTCCACAGGCAACCATCGCCGAATTCAGCGACAACCAACAGCTCGACCGTCTCGACGAGCTGCACCGACAATGAGAGCACAGAAGCACCACCGAGCCTCGGGCTCTACTCCGCCAACCAGCAGCAGCAGCAAGCCCAACAACAGCAGCAGCAGCAACAGCCACAACAGCAAGCCTCGACAGAGTCATCGTCGTCGACGACCCCAACGACGAGCAACAGCACAGCCTCGACGACCAGCTGCACCGGCTCGCCGCCGAACATCACGCGCAGCGTATCCGCACCGGCTGGTCCCCGTCAGCCCCAGCAGATATCTGGGAGCAACAGCAGCACCAATACCGCAGCCAGTGCCGGCGCCAGGCCCAAGCTCAGGCGCAATCAGAGCCGTACCGAGGCTATCAAAAAGTGAGATATATACCGAAGTTTGATGAGAAATATGAAGGATGCATGTGGGATGCTGACGAGGGGATATTTTTTTACAGCTATATCAAGCGCGAGACCGCTACGTTCTTTGGGGTGGACGAGGAGACCGAGGCGAGCGAGAGGCAAAAATGGCTGGACAGAAGACGAAGGATGGCATCGAGGAAGTACGGGGCTCTGCTGCCCGAGTACAGGCCGCCCGATCCCGACATTACCAAGGACGTGCCCGACTCGATGGAAGTGTCCGATGTGAGTGTATTTTTCCAGTGACCATTAAGATTGTTTATTTAATGCGATGGTAGCTCGCGTGACGACTGTGACCCTCTCTCGTTTATGCCAAGTTGAAAAAAAAAAAGAAAGTATAGCTTTGCCGGAAAATTGAAATTTTCGGATAAAAAAAAAAGTGAGAAAGAGAGAAATAAGGTCAGTAGTGAAGAAAAAAGGAAGAAGAAGGGAAGGGGTGAAGGCGTAGACAGAGAGAGAGTGGAGAAAGAGGAAAGCAGTCGTATTAATAATTAGGCATCCGGACGGCCTTTGCGCTAAGCCGCTGCCGCTTTGTTCTTTTTCCCACTGCCTACCCTTCCACCCCCCGACGTTGTCGCCGTCATACAAGCCTGTCTTGTCTGAGCTACCGAGAGCCTACGTGTGTGCCATGCCTACGTGTGTAGAGCGTGTGCGAGGCGTGATTACTCGGCCTCTTTTTTTTTCCTCCACCTCCTCTGCTGCGAGGAGGGGAGGGAGGAAAAGGGCCCGGGAAAGAAAACCCCGACAACCGCACATCTTCCACTCCTGAATTCACTGTACACTTCTGACCTGATTCCTCTCTTTCTCTCTCGTTCTCTCTACCCGTTTTCTTCTTCTTTCTTTCTCTCCTTTCGCTCCCCATCCCTTCATCCTCTGTCTCGAATTTTCTTTTTCCTCCTTACTGGATTTTTCCGAAAAATGTTTCCACCCCTTATCTCCCTTTTACAACAGTTTCCAATCTATCCTCCGACCCCTAGAAAATTCTATAGTTATATAAAAATCGTAGAGAACACTAACGATTGCACTGACATTTTTTTTTTCTCTTCGCAGCCTGTCGCACTGAGGAAATGGCAGAGGCCAGTAAGGAGAAAAGATTCCGTCGCAAGAATGACGCTCTCCGGGATCCAGTACATGGTCGACGTGAGTATAAAACCATCACACGTTAACCCTCACCCCATCGCGTATGTATCCCGAAGCAGTCCTCTTCCCCCCATCCCTTTCTTTTTGGCGACGGTGTCCAGCGTCCATTAGTCTAACGAGATATCGCGGAAACTATATACCACGGACCCCAAGAAGCAGCAGCTTCGCTTGATTCTCCCGTAATTCGCGCGACGAATTCCCTAACCCCCTCTATCCTCGTCCTTATCCGCTGGGAAAGCGCAGGGAGCTCTCCAACTAGCAAATTAACGAGAGAGAGAGAGAGAACGATCTACAGGACACCAGGGGCGCGTTCTCCTTTCCGCTCTAACCCGACTATTCATTCGCTCCGAGAGGGCCTCCGGAGTTTCCGAATCAGGCACCTATTCGTACTCCCCCCCTCCCCACCTCGTCTCTTAGCTGTACTACGACGGAAGAGGCCTTTATACGCGAGTGTACCCCGGCAAAGTCGCGCTCTCTGTGCCATTCGAATTATAATTAAATGGCGACGAGAGAGATCCCCCGTCCCATTAAATAAGCCACGTGCAAGGCTCAGCAAGGCGTTTAACATTGAAAAACCATGAGGAAACGGATCGGGCAGTTTTTATATATACGCCTGGATTTTCTTTTTTTTCGCTTTGATACACCGCGTAGTATAGCGATCTGTTTTGTCTGTGTATAACTATATACGCGTATACAGCGATCGCTCCTTTTTCTCTTTTTTAACTCAGCCGAACGGGGAATCAAAAAATAATTGCGGCCTGCCAGCCTATGCGCGCGTGTGCTATATAGACATAGATTCGCTTCGGATACTTCTGCATCGCTATTTACTTGTCGTTATTTGCGATTATTCACGCTGAAATTACAGTCGAGTGTGTACCGTCGATACATACCCGCGGCCTCTCTCTCACTCCAAGTATTGATAGACCGATGGAGAGGAACGAAAATAAAAAAAAAAAAGAAAGAAAAGGGCCGAGGGCAGAAGCCGTAAAAAGCACCCCCGCTTGTGTGTGTATTTATTTTAACTTTTAAAAGCAAAACAGAGAGAGAGAGAAGAAAAAAAAACTTTTTCCATCAGCTTGATATACCCTTTCCCTTCACTCTCTCTTCTCTCTCTACCTTTTCTTCTTTTTTTTTCTCTCTTTATAGATATCCCTATCTTTTTCTCGCACGTTTTGCCTATTGAGAGGAGAGAAGCAATGAAGGGGGGGGGGAGGGCAGAGAGGTAAAGCGAAACGGAAAACTTTTTCTCTGGCTTTGTTTTCATTGTTACCGGTTTATTGGAAAAATTCGCTTTTTCAATCTTTAATAAAGATACTTCTTCATTTCTTCCCTTTCTTTCCATCCCTACAGCCCCCCCTTTCTCTCTCTCTCTTTTATCTAACCCCCTCATCTATTCTTCCCTCTCCTCTACCCTTTTCCATTGTTCTCAATTGAAACCGAACGATAGTCAAATAATAACGCAATAAACCTCCCTCCACCCAGCGCGCTCTCGAGACACATCCTCGGTAGCCAAATTATTATCGCATCCCAGGTCGATCCCATCCCCAGGCGAGTCTCGAGCGCAAAAAACAAAAAACGAAGTAGAGAGGCGAAAGCGCAGACGCTAGAAAATTGCCTGGCTAGAGTGCGCCCCGCTCTCCTCGCGTAAGTTTCGAAGTACGTCCAGCCTATGGTGGCAACTTTATAAATATCAGAAGCCCCCTACCCTCCGCGCTCGGGCCGCTTTTTCCAGGCAGCTCAATCTCGCGAGCATAAAACGCGCAGAGCTGCTTTACGAACTCGTTTTCGTCTCGCTCGGCAATATTTCCCCCTGATTCAGCCTCTCAGTCGTAATATTCAAGGCTCTCTGTCTCGGCCTATAGCTCCGTATTGTGTCGCCGGGCGTCAAGCGCAAACTCATTAGCCGCGGCGCACACATCGATCGATATACATATACCATCCCCCTATACACACACCTATATCACCTTCATCTGCCGAGAGTCAACATATAGGGTGCAGGTGGAGAGAGAAAGCAGAGCGCGGCAAGTTTGAAAACGAACGAATTGAGAGAGAGAGAGAGACCTCCCCTCTCCCACTGCGTCTCCGGGTGCTCATTCTCAAAGATCGAGGTGGGCCGGGGGGAAGGAACAAGTCGACGAAGAGTAGAGCTCGCTTTCTCTCACGTGTAAACACTTCATTGGCCTACTCGCTTCTTAGCTCGCTCGAGCCAAAACAATGACTGCACAGTGCACACCCCCCTCGTCGGCTGCCACTAGGTCTATGCCTCATTATGGGACAACTTCTGGCGCGTCTTGTCGCCTCTCGCCTTGCCTATACTCCCTGTATATATAAGAGAACGAGAAAGTTTCCCTTCGCCCGGCACGTGGCTCTATATACGCGGCTTTCACCTCTCGTAAAAGCTCCCTCTCTCCGTCTCGCTGATGTTAAATTTCTCATGGCAGCTTACGTCAACTTCTCTATTCCTCGCGTATTCGAGCTTGTTACGTGTCTTTCGAGATTCAAAAAGATTGAAAATTGGTCGGGCTGCGTTTGATATACGTATCGCTTTGCTTATACGGTGTAATAAATTGGGAGGCCCGCTGTGCACCGTATACGGGTCTTCAACGTTTAACGAAAGTGTCGAATGAAAGAATAAAAAAACAAAGCGGAGAGAGGAGAGAAGAGAGATAGAGATGCTGCGAAGGGAAAATAAAAAGTTTGATAGTTCGACTTAATTATTCAGGCTGTCGGAAATTTACGGACTTTAGGGTTGATGGGGGGGACTGGAGGAGGAAGAAGCATCAGCTGCAGCTGAAGTAAAAGAGAGCCATAGGGAGATAGGGCGAGGAGGCGCGGGGGTTTATGGGAATTGGCGGGGGGAGGTGACGTACGCGGATCAAGAATGTATCTAGGCTAGACCAATAATGAAAGTATGAATATTCACGAGCAGAGAGACGAGCGATGGCTCACCCCTCCACTCGGTCGAAAGAGCGAGGTCAGCTGAGGGCGAGATATGGCTATAGAACGCGTGCAGGAGAGAGACAGAGAGAAGCGGGCTTGTCCGGCTGCGTGCGAAAACAAGCGATCGGATTGTGTACTGGGCATTAATTACGGATACGTGTGTTTTTGTCGTTGACGGCTTCCTTTTCTCTTTAAATTCTTCAGAGGGCAAGCGAGAGGAGATTGTATATCGGTGCGCGAGGTTTTTCGAATTTTCAGAGAGAAAAACCCTTTCCGAAAATTTCGCTCGTAGGGTGGAAAGGTGTTTACGCAGCGGACACCGTAAATCGAGAACGCTACGAGGCCGGCCCGCGTAACGAGCCGTGTGGATGCAAGGGAAAAGAGAGCTTCCCCTTAGAGCCGCGGGATATATATATGTGTGGGGGTGTAGGTATATACCGAGACTTTGCGGATATGTCTGCCGATAGCAGAGGCGTTCGATAAATTCCGGGACTTCGCCATACCCCCCCCCCCCCCGTCTCTCCTTAACAACGTTCGCGAGCTTTTTTTTTCGTGCGACTGTACTCTCCTTCTGGCTGGGATAAGCGAAGAATAAAGGAAGGGGGAATACGAAAAGACGCGCGAAAAATGTTCGTGTTGGACTGGATATTCGGGATGATTCGTAATAGCGAAAAGTCCAGGTCGAATTAACAAATCTACGCGGCTGCATCCCTTCCACGACACGCACAATAGAGCGATATACGCGGGCGAGTGTACGAGTTTTCGGTGAAAAAGAACAAAAAAAAAAAGAAAAGTTTCCTCGTCGACCCATGGAAATGAATTCCGAGCTGCGGGTGGGTAGGAGGGAGAGAAAAAATAAAGCCCGGAGAACCGAGAGAGCCCGAGTCAACAAAGCCGCTGCGCATTTTACCTCTTCTTCTTCTTCTTCTTTTCCCTCCGTTTCTCTTTTTTTTCCCCTTCTATTTTGTGCTCTCGCAAAACTCGTTTCCCGACCCCCTCCTGAAAATTTCATCTTTTATTTCTTTTCGATCTTTTTTATTTCCCTTCTTCTTTTTTTCGCGTACTTCGCTTTCTTACTCTCCAATAACGCGGTTATTAAAGCGCCTCGAGTGGCTAGAGACCGCTGATTAGTCAAACCTACGAGACTTCCACCTTACAGAAGTCATTATACCAGTACAGCGTATTTTCCAAGTCTGACCAAATCTCCGGTCGTACCACTTGTTTGACAAAAGCTTTTTCAAACCATCGCGAATAGCCAAAATCGATCTCTCTTACACATCCCACATCCCTCTAATATCAAGCTCCTCTCGTAGTACTCATCATTCACCTCTAATTTGCTTCTCCAGACACCCTCAGTGTCTCTCTCTCTCTCTCCGTCACACATTCTAGCTCGTTTTACGAGCTCCAGGCGGTTTGTAGATCGGCAAAATAGCGGGCGGACTTTAATAGTCCATAAATTTCCAACCGCCAAAGGATCCGCTACCCTCGACCTTATCACTCTATCTCGCGGAAGTTTAGCCGAGCGTCGGTAGTCTTACCCGCGATTATAACGATATCGTTTCTCTGCTTATTTTCCCTCTCCCTCTTCGACAGAATCTGTCTTTAATATACTTACGACCTTTTATCAAGAGAGACACACGGTAGCGAGGGATTAAAGATTAAAAGCCAATTAAAAGGTGAAGCGTCGTTGTGGTACAGGGTCAAACTGCGCGTAAACCGGCTGCAATAGTCACAAGCCTCTACCGCTAGATATCCCAGCGTATCCCAGGCCGGAAACTTCAACGGTCTTTCTCATTGCAGACAATGCGACGACAGCGTCCAGGCTGGCGGTCAACCGTCCCAGCGGAGTCGCGAAGCTTCCCACCAAGCGCCGTCAACGCCGACGAGGCCCAGGTGCCCGAGGAGGTCGTCACAAGCGACGCGGCGATCGAGGACGACGAGGAAGAGGAGGCGTTCTTCCAAGCGCCAAGGACGAGCAGCCAGGGTGCGCTGGGGAGTCCCGGCAGCGAGGCTACGAGCCTGCAGATGACCGAGCCCTCGCAGAGCGATCAGCCGGAGCCGCTGACGAGGATCTGGAGTCCGGATAAGCAGGCGGAGGAGAGGAGCAGGGTTGACGGGCAGATGAGGAGGTCGGCACGCGCGACACCGACGAGGGACCATTATGCCGTGAGGTACGTGTCTGCGTGTATGGAGATGGTTGGCTTTTTCGAAGGGGATTCACGGGGTTGATTGCAGGACGAGAATGGAGCCGCAGCCGGTGATCATACCGGCGCCGGTGCAAATCGGCCCGGACTCCGGCTTGGGCATGAGGAAGAAGACGATGTTCGGGGGCAAGCGCATCGCGCCGAGCACGATCGAGCGGATATTCGACAACAGCAATCGACGCCAGTACGGCATGGGAATCGTTGGCAGACTCTTCGGGTAGGGGTCTTCGTTGTTGGGGCTTCTCGTTCGGCCTTAGACCTCCTCCCCCTGGCACCTTATTTTCCACTGAAAAATTCAATTAGCCGCTGCGCGATTAAGACGTTTGGCGCGAGGAAAGCCGCTCGACGGAATGACCCACGACGCGCGGGGGTGAAGAGAGGCAGAGAGAGAGAAAAAGCGGATAAACTGGGATTCCGCCCTGACGACGACGACGACGAGTCTCGAGAAGGACCCCTCTGTGCAAAAAGAATGCGGAGGGCAAAAGGCCGGCTGGAAATTTCCTTTCTTACCCCCCCTTACCCCGTCCCCGCGACGTCCTTTTTAGGCACTTAGCCCTCTTTTTTGCGTTTTACCTCCATAATCGACGTTCCACTTTCTCTCCTATGAATTCTCCTCCTTTTTCCACCCACTCTCTGCCACCCACCCCCTGCCTCTACTCTCTCTCGCTCTCCGTCACTCTTGCTTCAGCGGCTGACCCAGTTCGGCTCAGCTCCGCGCCCTCGCTACTGCCGCCCCTTTCTGACTCAACCCCCCCCCCTCACCCGTCCTGCCACTTGGCTTTTCTTTCTTCTTCTCCTCCTCCTCCTTCTCTACCGCGCTTATACCCCGAGATTCTTTGTCACACTCACACACATATTCACACATCATTTTACACCCCATTTCTTTATTATTATTTCTTTTGCATTCGCATTTTTTACTTGTTCTTACGCCCTAGCGATTTGTTTTACCCCCTTTCTCTCTCTCTCTCGCGAACCTGCCCCGCTTCTTACGTTCCCCTTCCCTCATTTTTGCGGTCTCTCACTTTACCGTACCTCTTTCTCATTTTCTCGTATTCTTCTTTTTTCTCTCTTTTCTTTTTTGTTAAGCAAGTATTCCAACCGGCTCATTTAATATCATAATCGTACGCCGTGAGATTACCGGCCGATAACTATCCGCGCAATTTGCCGCGTTACAAAATGTGGAGTAATGAAAAATTCGACGTGCATTCTCTACCTCTATACCTTTCAACACCTACTGTCGCATTCCGCTCGGTTGTTTTCCAAATGAATTCTCCAAAAAGAGAAAGAAAAAAGAGCAGGGCGGAAGGGGAGGGAAGGTAAAGACAAAGAGGTTAAAAAAGAAAAGCACTTTTCATTCGTTCCTCACTCTCTCTCTCAGCCTCATTTTTTACTTCCTCTCAACCTGATCCTTTACATTCGTAAAAAGCTCGGAGCTTTAGCAGTCTATTGTAACAAGCCCCCGACGCCCTGCTTCCCTCGCCCCGTAATGGATGATCCGCGTCTGGCCCAAGACTTTAACGTTAATTAATCTCGTGTGTCGTTTCAGGAGATCGTTTCGCAAGAGCGTGGCGCAGAAGCCGCACGTGAGAAGGCAGCTCGACGACATCGAGGACCATCGACCTTACTTCACCTACTGGATAACGACCGTCCAGATCCTCATTCTCATCATATCGCTAGTGTGCTACGGCTTTGGCCCGGTTGGCTTCGACCTTCATCACAGATCAAGCTTGGTCAGTCGAGAATTCACTCGCTCACCTGTGCAATTTCATACTGTACATGAAATTTGAGGATTGAGCGTTTATTGCGTGTGCGCAGGTGCTGGTGACGAGCCTGTCGCTGCAGGAGGTCGAGTACGAGGAGCCGGCGAACTTTTGGATAGGACCGCGCGCCGCCGACCTCATACATCTTGGGGCGAAGTTCGCGCCTTGCATGCGCAGGGATATTAAGATACTGAAGGAGATCGATGTCTGGCGGGAAAAGGAGCGAGACACCGCCTGCTGCATAAGAAACGACGACTCGGGATGCGTACAGTCGAGCAGGGCCGAGTGCTCAGTGAGTACACGATTAATATTTACCCTTTGCTTTTCTTTTTCATTCTCCAGAGGATTTTGATGCTCGAGGAGGAATTTTTTGATGATTTTTTGGAGTTGGAAAAATGATTATGCGTTATTTGAGCAAAGAGATTATTTATGAACAGTTTTTGATAATCTGAATTTCTCTTTCTTTTAAAACCAACTGGTCCGGGGGATGAGTTCGACGGCAACGGTAAAGACAATATTTGATTGTAGCATGGTCGTCGTTAAGTCTGTTGATGTTCATTGTTATTTTATTTATACACGTCTTTAGAAGCATATTTACTTTCTTTCTTTTATTGTAGCTTATTATACTTTTATTAATTTTATGAATACACTTTCTGTATGTCAAATTAATTTAGACATTAATAGTAAGCACATTTTAAGTTATAACTGTTTGTAGAACAGTTTGTATCTTGTAATTTAGAAAACAAAATGACAAATCATGACAAATATTCATAAAAATGTAATTGGTCAATTTAGAACACAATATCGCGATGGAAAAAGTGGAATCCGGCGGACAGCGGACCGGGAGGTCGTATAAGCGGATCGGTCTGCGGCCTCGACCCAAAATTCTGCGACGCACCTGCCAGCATTGCGCCCTACGAGTGGCCGGACGATATCACCAAGTGGCCGATCTGTCGTAAAACGAACCCCCTAACCCAGCGGTTCAGGTAAGCACCGAGTTAAATGACCATCAATCCCGTCTAAAGTGGCTCGAACTACCATCGATGCTGACACTACTGTTACGTTTACAGGAGCAAGGAGTCTCACGTGCTCGGCAACGCCAACTTTCCGATCGGCCGTTACAAGGACAAGATGGCGGAGCACATGATATGCGAAGTGATCGGACACCCCTGCTGCATAGGCATTCACGGCAGCTGTCGCATCACGACCAAAGAGTACTGCGACTTTGTCCGCGGCTATTTTCACGAGGAGGCATCGCTTTGCTCTCAAGTCGAGTGCCTGCACGACGTCTGCGGCATGATACCCTTCCTCAACCCCGAGCGGCCTGATCAGTTTTACCGGCTATTTACCACCACTTTTCTCCATGCCGGGTAAGGATCGCGCTTTTGCCGTTGAATTTGGATTTTGGAAGAACTCGATTTTACTGATGAACGTGTTCCGCTGCTTTACAGGATCATTCACATTGCAATCACGCTGCTGGTCCAGTATTTCCTCATGCGGGACCTCGAGAAGCTGACGGGCTCGATACGCATCGCATTGATCTACTTCACCGGGGCCCTGGCCGGCAACCTCGCCAGTGCCATCTTTGTGCCCTATAGGGCGGATGTAAGTACTCGAATTCTACTTTAAAAAAATAATGGCATAAGATGTAAAAATTGAGGGGTAACATTTGCAATACAGGTCGGTCCGGCTGGGGCTCATTTTGCGTTGCTGGCGACTTTGGTGGTCGAGGTGCTGCACTGCTGGCCGATGCTGAAGTACCCGCGTCGTGCCCTTGGCAAGCTCGTCCTGATACTGGCGGTGCTTCTGCTGCTCGGCGTGCTGCCCTGGATCGACAACTACTCGCATCTCTTCGGCTTTGTGTTCGGCTTCCTTGCCGCCTACGCTCTCATGCCCTTTATTTCCTTCGGCCAGTACGATCGCCGTCGGAAGATCGTTGTAATTTGGATCTGCCTCGTCCTGATAATCGGTCTCTTCGGCCTGCTGCTCGTTTTGTTCTACAGCGTGCCGATGTACGAGTGCGAGATCTGCAAGCTCTTCAATTGTATACCCTTTACCCGCAATTTCTGCAACTCCCAGAACATCAACTTCAAGAAGGACGAATCGAAATGACACACGGGGCCGCGGCCACCGGTCGAGCGCGCTGTGCAGCCGCTCGGCCCCGGACTTCTCCACGCTCGTCTCATCGTACTCCTCGGCCTCCTTGCGCCGGCTTTTCGGATAATCATCAGCAGCCTCAATTCGTGGCCAAAGTCGTCGAAGTTTAGCCTTCAGCGTCGACGGCGTTTATTAACGTATTTACGCAGTTTTATTCTTTATCGAGTATCGAGCTTCGACTTGCAGGGTATTTCAAAACTGCAGCTCACCGTGAACGTCTAGAAATGTGACTTGTTTTTCTTACTTTCTAGCGCGAATTTTCGTTTTTAAACGGTTTTTAGTAACTCTGTTAGGAATGTTGAAGTAGCTTATCTATATCGATCGTTTCTAGAAAATGACTAACGCGAAATTCGATGGAAAGATTTTAATTTAATCTTGCATTAAAAACGTAACGTATAACGAAAGGGCGAAATATCCAAAAGCTTCGGGCGCATGAGAGCACTGCGAGGACAATTTTTATCTTCAAAGTAGTCAAAGAAAACTATCCAGCTATAGAAAGTCTCTTTGACTTTTCTCATTTGCTACTGCCAATTTAGATCGAGTTAAGGATAAAAATAAAAAATAAATAAATAAATAAAGCGTTTATTAGGGAAAGGTGGGATCAGCCAACGATCGAGGGATGTTGAACGTGGAAGGAAAGTGAATAATCGAAAACACATTTGTCAGCGCTCGACAGAAAAAAAACAATGCCTTAAACGAAATCTTATATCGATCCAATCAGGTGAACAAAAAAGGGAGTAATTCACGCATGAGTTAGTGATACCTAAAATTTAAAACAAAAAATTAAATAAATGTAAATATTTCTTCAATACTTAAATATACTTTACTAACGGAGAATGACGATTAACGTTCTGGAGTTATAAAATTAGCTCGCGACAAAGTAAGTAAAAAATAGCCGTAGTCCTTCGGAGAGCCACAAATGAACTTGATGCAAGGACGCGGTGGTGTAAACGAAAGTCTTTCGAACGCATTGAGATAACAAAAATACGAAAAAGAAACAAAAAAAAATGAAGTAACGGAGTAAAGTGGATAACAGGAGTAATGAGCAAAGCACCAGTGCTGAAAAGGGATTTGTAAATACGTGCGTAATATGGATATTATACGAGGCGAGCACGGGAGAACAAAAAAAAAAGCTGTGGATTCTTGTTACATACCTTATACATATAAGAATAATTTTTAATAAAAAATCGTAGGTTTACGGAAAAAATGAACTCGACTGAGTATACAACCTGTATAAGCCAGAAGTGCGCGTGGCAAGTATAAATGCATGAATAGTACATTTTTTCAAAATAGACGATGATTAAGAACATAAAACAAAATATGTTGAGATGGAAAAAAACATGAATAACGATAACAAAAAGACTTGTGCGCAACGAGGATACGAGCCATCCGGTATGAGGTTGGAGGCTTCGAAAGGAACGAGAGCTAAGCTTTTACGAGATTCAGAGACTCAATATTTGGGGGGGGGGGCGAATGGTGATCTCGATTGTGCATTTTTTTTATAAACTCGTAGATTGAGAGAGAGAGCGAGAGAAAGAGAGAGGTTTGGATGAAAAAAAGCGAAAGGAAGAAAGAAGTAGTAGGGGCGTACGTGTGCGCGGGCGCGGTCGAGTGCGGATAAAGCATTGTACGATTATATCAGAACTCTTAATCAATTTTTTCTGCAATTGTATATACGAATAAAAAAAGAAAACCAAGTAAAAATTTACGATTTAAGTACGTTACGAGAAGATAAAGAGAGGCGACGAGTGGAGGAAAAATGCGTATTAGCGACCCGTAGGTATCACGCACAGACACTCTACACTTACACTTAACGACATACACATATAAACACACAAACACAAAAATACACTGAAATACACGCGGCAAAGGCAAAGTCCTTCGAACAATTTCCATTAAAAGACAACAAACAAGAACAAAAATGAAAAAAAAAATAATCATACTGTAATTTTGTGAATGTGTATTTTATTATAAAAAAAAAAAGAAAATAATAAAACCAAGTTGTAAGTGGAGAAAAAAAGATTATGTGAGATGACGAAACTCGAAGGCTAATTATTATAATACGTATGTAATTCCGAATGGTGCGTAAATTGCTTCGCCGATTACCAAATGTACGTGCTCGGCGAAGACACGGTACGTTAGGGTGCGAGATTAATCAATTGTGCCACGAAAAAAAAAAACAAGCTGTTCGAAGCGAATTCCCTAGTGTTTTTACTCTTAGAACTGCCCAGCGCTGAGCCGATCGCTATTTGGCTGTGGTCCGTTTCGCGTTACTGTCCGTAAAATGCGCTCAGAGTAAGGACGAACCTCCTCCCTCACTTTTTTAATATTTCCCTCTTGTAAAAGCGCCTTTGCTGAGGCTTCGATTTTCCCAAATTTTTTTCTTTTCTTTTTATTGTTTATTATTGTTCGAGAGTCGTGGGTGTTCTTTTTTTCTCGATACAGAACCGTCGAAGGCAAATAACAATCGATGAAAAAATTTGCGATATGTACGTAAAGAAAGATTCGCATTTGTTTTTACGTTGAATTTCTGTTGGGTGTACATAATATCGGTTTACTTTATATCTGAGCTTTTTTACGGATTACAATACACTGATTGGCTGAAATACAAAAAAGTAAGAAAAGAAATGAAAAGAAACGGCTGAGTAACGAATATAACTTTTGTTGACTCATCAACAAAGGCTCGTCGCAAGTTGTTACCTTGCCGCTAATAGCAATTATGATTTTTCGATAAAGAGATCTCAGCGATCGTGCGTGTGATTATACTACGTTGAAATACACATCTGTTGTAAGCAATTGATTGATGCTTATATAGGAAGCAATTTATTGATAATTACAATTACATTTCTTTTTTGTCTTTTTTATTTGCTAAGGGATTATTTGTTAAGTCATTCAGGGGTTGTGCAATTTAACGTTTTACATGTTAACCATATAATAATGATAATAAAAGATTTCTGTCCCGAAAGACTTGATTTATCTTTGAAGCAAATACATATACATCGCAATTGTAAAATCAACGCTGAAGTCGCACACATAAAGCTCAATATCATTTTTAATCGAACTGAAAAATCAATTATTTGTGATGCAATTTAACATAATTTCATTCTTGCGTTATGTAAAAAGATCATTTTTACGCGAATCATAAAAAGGCCGAGGCTTTGTCTTATTGAAAATTTTAACGATCAAATTTTTCTATATTGAAATTTATTATCATTATTAATCTTATTACTCTTATTAATATTCTTTTTTTTATTAATATTACGGCTCGTTTCGTCTACTTAACAACTAATGTAAGCAAACGTTCGTTTTTTTTACGTATACTTATATACAACAAATTGTTACGTAAGCTTCTCAAGTGTTCACAATCGAGTAACAATTAATTAAAGCAATACATATTTAATTTTTCGTAAATATGGAAATGAAGAGACATGAAAAGCATTTAATGTTGAATTTTCTAACGATATGTACTTAACACTATTGTAATGATAATTATGTATTCTTTGTTATTGTCTAAACACAGTTGAATAAAATCAAAATCTTTCGTGAACGAACAAACATTTGAATTTTCATCTTTTACTCGCTCAAAACTACAAGCATACTGCGAACGAACTAACAAAAAAAAAAACTAAAAATATTAATCGAACCTCTCTTTTTTTAAAAAAAAAAAATCTATCGACAAGTACGCGAAGATTAAAATTTTCAAAACTAAAACTTGCGCAGCGTTGAACCCGTAAAAGCGCGAGAGAAAAGTCATATGCGTAAATCGAAATCCCAACGGCCAGCGAGTGAAAGACAAAACAAATAATAATAGATAAACAAAAAAAAGAAGAAATAAAACTAAAAAACACGAGAGAATGAGGTATTGTTATTAATTGTAAATGTGTCACATAATGAGCGCGCGAGGAATGATGCGGACGATGTGTGCAGAGAGAGAGAGCGATACAGCGAGTCCGATCTCGCGACGACGTGGAAGAGCTACACATGTATAAAAAAAAATACCGCGATGGCGAGCTTGCAAGAGACCCTCCACGAAGACGCGTCAAGCTCTACAGCTGTCTCCCGTAACCAGACGTTATCCAATGGTTTTGCCCACGCGCCGTTTCGCACACATTCTTGTACATATATGAGTATAACGAAGAAGATAAACGAAAAAAAAACGTCGAAAATAAATGGACCAAGTGAAAATAAAAGAAACACAAACACACACACACACGTAACAGAGTAGTTTGAACAAAAAAAGAAAGAGAGAAAAGAGAGTTTGTGCATAAGTAAGGAGAGAAGAAATTTAAGCAAACGTAATTATTTAAGAGATGTCGTAATGTACACGTTCATACACACACACACACACACATACACACGTCGACGCGTTGGGATAAATGGACGCTTATACCGTGTGCTGCGGCGACGTGAGTTTACGGTGGAGAGTGCATTAAAATGCCAATTAGTTAATTAGTCGAAAAAAAAACAACGTTCGAACTTTAATTAGAAAGTAAACGAAAATAAAAAATAAAAGTAAAATAATTAAATATGATAAAAAACAAAAAGATGAAAAAATAAATCCGATTCTCTCGATATTAAGCGAAGTGTATAGTAGGACGAAGCTACCCATCGACATTTCCAATTATAACTGTAATTTTCAATTGTACCACCGACCCGTTTTTATAAGGGGGGAGGATGTTTTTGATTATAATAGGACAGCAGCTCGCGCGAATACACAACACACCCACGGCCTGTAATTCTATGATACATCCACGAATCGGTGAGCGCAAATAAAAAGAAAAAGTATAA
The DNA here is from genome assembly GCA_030522585.1 of Anagyrus pseudococci. Taxonomy (NCBI): domain Eukaryota; kingdom Metazoa; phylum Arthropoda; class Insecta; order Hymenoptera; family Encyrtidae; genus Anagyrus; species Anagyrus pseudococci. The sequence goes on from JAPYYQ010001244.1 coordinate 15,981, forward strand.
AATAAAGAAAAGATAAAACGAGACGAGAGATGCAAATAGATATGTTCAAAAAAAAAAATGAAAAGAAAAAAGAAAAGGGCTCTCGGAATATAATCCACGGCGCGACATTATTTTTCTGTATACTTGTATCTATATGAGGCATCACGAGGAAAAAAAAGTACTATACATATAACGTTTCGAAAGGGAATGCAAAACAAAAAAGTAAAAAAAAAATAAATAATAAATAATGAATAATAATGTAAGGTGTCGAGTGAGACGCTCCGATGGTTTTTCGAATGGAGAATAGACAAAACGACGTTTACGAGGCGTAAAGATCATTATAGTTAAATAGATAAGGGAAAAGAGAAAGAGAGTGAGAGCGAAGGAAGAGAAAACGACAAAACTTTGCCGCTTTGATTTTCACTGGCGATCGGGGAGATGAACAAAGATGAAGAAGGAGAGAGGAAAAAAAAAGGTTTTCGATTGTGGTTATCATTACTTAATCATAACGATACATTGTACTTGTCGCTGTTATATACATATACATAAATATATACATACATATACATATAAATATATATATAAATATATATATATATATATATATATAAAAAACAGTATATTAATTTAATAATAATAAACAAAATGAAACTTCGTGTATTTATTACAAATTCACCTTATATAAACTGCAACATCGTTGATTTTTGTACATAAAGAATAAAAAGAAAATCTTTAAAATCGAAAAAAAAAACATCACTGCCTGGCTCTATTTAATTTCGTCGTTTCACATCCACATACTCGGCTCCACCAGATTTTTCTCAGCCGACGATCAATATCTACTCGTAATTAACAGCAGCGACGAAGCCGGTCGCGAATATCCTCGGGCTCTCGAACACGTAGACCGAGTAAGTGTCCCGATCGCTGTCCCAGAGCCTCGCGTTCCTTATGTCCAGCGACTGATCCGAATTTTCGACGAGCGTTATTATCACAACGTACTTCACCCTAGATCGACCCCAACCAAAACCTTCGTCAAATTTTCTCATCCTTCAATAAAAACAATGTTCCATCCATGCGTTGATTAACCTTTCGAATACAGTCCGATACAGCTTGTCCCGGATTTCCTTGCTGACGCTGCTGCAGAGCGTGACCGCAGTCTCCGGGTCGTAGTGCACGTCCTCGAATCTCGCCGTCATAATCTGCGCGAGAATCTTGTCCGACACATTGCAATCGAACAACACGTACGGCTCGAGCCTGTAAGTGTTCTGATACTTGGGCATCTAAAATAAAAACAGATATTTTTTTTTTTCATTATTATTATCGTTATATCGTTGTCGAGATTGAAATAAAGCGATTGCGAAGGATAACGTGCTTTAAAGCCCTTGCCATCCGAGCGAAAAGCCATGGAAGTCTGGTGGCCGCTCATCGACACCGAGCTCATTCTTCTGCTGCGCCTGTCCTTGTCGGGGGTGTAAACAGAGGCTCTTGACGATCGATGACCTTGGCCTACGAAATCGTCGTTTGCAACTTTTCCATCCGACCATAAAATTTTCTTTTTCTTAAAGTCTTTTTATACCTTCCTCCTTCTCCTTGTCCTTGGCGAAGCTGGTCTTCATGGTTTACAAAATTGCGAGATAACCTGTCGATTTAGAAATAAACAAATAAAATATAGTCGATACCGTTAAAATTTTTTTTTTTTGGGGGGAGGGGTAGAGCGGGGGTTAGGTGAAATAAAACGCGCGGAATTATTTTGTTGTCCGTCTGGCGCGCCGCGATGCGCTCTCGGTTCACCAAAGTCTCGTTTTGCCCCCGCACGGCGCAAGTGTAACAATGAGGTATAACGAACACAATCGAATTACGACGAGTAAAGACCAATGAAGATAAACGAGAATTTTCATCGATACGCCTGGCATTGGGAAATATTTACGAGCTAGCTGTATGTATTTTAAAAAAACAAACAAACAAAGAAGAAAGGAGAAAAGACCAAAAGGGTTGTTGCGAGCCAATGACGTACGAGGGGAGGGAAGGGCGAAAGGGGGATGAGGCAACAAGCGAATCTGCGAATTGCCGGCGGCGACGCAGTAGTTTTATGTATAGAGGGCCTGTGCGCGAAAGAGAGAGACAGAGAGGCAAAGAGTAAAAGTGGAGTGGCAAAGGAGAGAGAGAGAGAGAGAGAGAGTAAGGAGAGACGCGCGCCTCGGCCGTCGTCCGGCGTTTTCTGCACTCTCGAGAGACCTGGGCTCTCCGGCCGCACTTCCCCGCTTAGTTCGACATGGCGAAAAAGTCATCGTCGGACAAGTCGTCCCAAGGAGACGACGGGGACAAGACTCCGGACGAGCCGGCCAATGCCGAGGACGAGCCGAGCTTCAGCGACCCCGAGGACTACGTCGACGACGTCACCGACGAGGGTGAGTCTCTCGACTCCATTCTGTAAGCGGCCACTCACCTGCCTCTCTCTCTCTCTCTCTCTCACTCGCCGCTGGCCGCTTGGAGCTATTTCAAGCGGCTCCGCTATGTTGCGCGTATTTTTTTTTCGCTTGGATTTTGTTGGGATTATGCTCGCTTTGAGGGCTTTTGTTATTGGGAGAGGGGGACTCGTTTTCAAACGATATAATCCGTTTAACCTAGTTGGCCCCGCCGCGAATCAGTCTAGCAGACGAATTTTTTTTCTTTGCGGCTTTGATAGCGCTGAAAAACTGCTTTCTCGATAAATAATCTACCCTATCTAAGAGAGATTATTTTTTGTAGTTTCTTATTTAATTTAGAATGAAATTATGGAGAATAAAAATACTTGTTGTATGCCAAGAGAAATTTACTCAACTTTTTTGCAGAGCTATTGGGAGATATTCTGAAACAGAAGCCCTCTGAAACTGATGGCGTTGAATCTGTAATTGTGATAGATGGAATACCAAAAGTTGAACCTAAGCGCTTGGAGAAGCTTCAATCTGTAATTGAAAAGATTTATGGAAGATTTGGAACAATTGTTAACAAGTACTATCCTCAAGATGAGGAGGGAATGACAAAAGGGTGGGTGCAAGTTTTATTTGAAAGTCATTCTATTTCTGACAGTGAATTTGATGAAAATCTTGTTTTTAGATATGTATTCTTTGAGTACAGCAACCCTTCTAGTGCTTTAAATGCTTTAAAGCAGGCCAACAATTACAAGATTGACAAAGTACACACTTTCAAAGTTAATTTGTTTACTGATTTCAAAAAGTTTGAGAACATATCGCAGGATTGGGATCAGCCAAAGCCTCAACCCTTTAAAACAGCATCAGACTTGCATAGCTACTTGCTAGATTCAGATGCATACGATCAGTTCTGCATAGTTGCTGGAAATGCTGGATCAACACTAGTTCAAATCTGGCAAAATGCTCAGCCTGAACCGATTGTTTTAGAAGATCGTCCAGTAAGTTTAGTCGGGGTAACATGAGAAATATATATCTATAATTCCAAATGTAATAATTATTTCTCTTTTTTTTAATTTAGCGCTGGACTGACACATATGTAAAATGGTCACCTTTGGGTACATATCTTGCTACCTTCCACAAGCTTGGGGTTGCCCTGTGGGGTGGACCTCAGTTCACTCAACAAGTAAAATTTATCCAACGTGGTGTTGAATGCATTGATTTTTCACCCTGTGAAAGATACCTCGTTTCATACGCACCACGAGCTGAGGGCACCGATAAGCGTCTAGTCATGTGGGACATTTTAACCGGCCAAGAGAAGCGCACATTTTGTCCTGATGGCCCTAACATTTGGCCGATTTTCCGCTGGTCGTACAACGATAAATATGTTGCTTACATGGGTGAAGACGTGCTCAGCGTTTACGAGACTCCAGTAATTAACGTTTGAATAAAACATCGCGATGTGATATTTTTTAGATTAATTTTTAATACATAAACTGATTTTTCAGTCGTTTGGTTTATTAGATAAGAAAAGTATAAAGATCCCGGGAATCCGAGATTTTAGCTGGTCACCTACAGATAATATCATTGCCTTCTGGGTTCCTGAAGATAAGGATGTGCCTGCTAGAGTTACACTTATGGAAATCCCTAGGTAATAAAAAAAAGATTGTTTAATTCAAAAATTGAAAAAAAGACTAATTTTATTAAACGCTTTTTCAGTCGCAACGAGATTCGTAAAAATAATCTTTTTAACGTCGCGGACTGCAAGATTTTTTGGCAAAAGTCGGGCGATTACTTATGTGTGAAAGTCGATCGTTTTGCTAAGAAAAAAGAAAAAACTGAACAAAAGTACACGGTAAATAATACTTTTATATATTATTTTATTCATCTTATTATCATCACATTCAGAGAAACTGTACTAGTCACTGGCAATAATATTTGTTGTATCAAAAGTAAGTAATACTCTTTTGTGTCTATAAAGTAGAAAATGTGTTCTGTCCAATTTTAATTTAAAAATTTTCAAATATTAAATTTTATTTTCAAATCTGTATTGATTTCACTTTCTCGTATTTGAATATGTTAAACTTGTCTTTTTCATTTGAGTTAACGTTCTATTATTTAAATTATACATATTTGTTGAATAAACAACGATGTCACAGCGCACAGTGATGTATGCAGTTCCTCATCGAATCATCAATACTGCCCATAAAACTTGCAGTAGTCTTAGCCAATTCCTGTAAATCGAATATTGGAATATCATTCTCATCTCTCAAACATGCAAAACATTTATTTGTTCTCAATACTAATTGTTCATTTAACTTTTCTAGGAAAGTTGTAAATTTCAAACGTTGCAACACTTTCAGGGAATGTCGTACAACTTTGAAATCTTCCACATGCGGGAAAAACTTATTCCCGTTGATAGTGTAGAAATAAAAGAGCCCATCCATGCATTTGCGTGGGAACCAGTTGGTAACAAATTTGCTATTATACACGGCGAGACGCCCAGCGTCAACGTTAGTTTTTACGAAGTCAGATGCGGACATGGTCCAGCACTTCTTAGTGAGTAACGTTTGTTAGAAAATGAATCATTACTTTATAAATGTAAAATGTATTCGTAATTATTTGTTAACGATTGCAGAAAAAATGGAGAAAAAAGCATGCAATCATTTGTTCTGGTCACCTGCGGGTCAGTTCATCGTTTTAGCTGGACTTACTACCATGTCTGGTGCCTTAGAGTTTATTGATACAAACGATTTTACCATTATGAACTTGACGGATCATTATCAAACTTCCGACGTCGAATGGGATCCAACCGGCCGGTAATTTTTCATTTGAAAATCCACTTTTCTTATTTAAAAGAAACATTACATTTTTATGCTTCAATTTTTTCGATTTAATAGTTTCGTAGTAACATCGGTATCAAGTTGGAAAACGAGCGTAGATAATGGTTACTGGATATGGACGTTTCAAGGTAGAATTTTAAAGAGAGTCAATCTCAACCAGTTTAATCAATTTTTATGGCGCCCGAGACCGCCTACTTTACTTACACCGCAGCAGATTAAAGATATTAAGAAAAATCTTAAGAAATATTCTGCTCAGTTTGAAAGCAAGGATCGCCTTCGTCTTACGCGAGCTTCGAAGGTAAGTGCATTGCAATAACTTTACCATTGCGATTTAAATAAATACAAATCATTTTTTTCTGTCTTGTAGGAGTTGATAGAGAAGCGTTGCGCACTCATGAAAGAGTTTGAAACATACCGCGCTGAACGAGTAGAACAATATAATAAACAAAAGAAACGTCGTTTGGAATTGCGTAAAAGTAAATATCAGCCGTTGATTAATAATTTTTTAAGAATCTTTATCAAAATGTATTGTGTAAACGTTTTTAAATTTTTTCTTTTTTAGATATTGATACAGACGAGTTAGATTCAGATACTAAGAATATGGATGAAGAAGTTGTAGAATTTTTTGTCAAGGAAGAAACTTTTATTCTTGATGACAAATAGAAGAGATTAAGAAAAATTGTTTTTCAAGAACTGCAAAATTGAGAAAACATTAAATATTCTTATTAAAATAAGAAAGGAGTGTTTAAAAAAAAAGTATAGTACAACTAAATCGTTAGTAATTTTAGTTGACTTTGCGGGGCAACGTGCAAAAATTGAATAATTGGACTTATTGAATGTAAAGAAAGTGATGTTAGTTGTAAATCCTAGAAACTTTTTCTTTTACCTTTACAATCACATTGGATTTTATCATATTCCATACAGAATAGTATGGACGCGTCGACGTCGAGTAATTTATTATCTTCCAGGTTTAACGATACAATCACGTACTTTTAATTATTTATATAATCATACCGAAGCTACAATAAACCTAAAATTGATCAAATCAAACCAGCAGCCAATTATTTTTTTTTTTCAAAATCTCCCAAAAATTGGCGCCATCGATAGCAACCAATGGCCAGTCAAAATTCTTCCAGCTTACCCTCTCCATCCTCCAAGTGAAGCGCGTGGGCGTGTATTCGCGGATCGTCCGTCGGTGTGGGGAGAGGCGCTGCAGCAGGAGGAAGGGTGGAGAGGGGAGGGGCTGGCGCGCTTGGCCTGTTGGCGTGCGCTCGCTTTGGCGGCTCCTCTTTCCACTCAACATGGCGAAGAAGTCCGCGTCGGATAAGGCGCCGGAGGGTGAAGATGCCGTTAAAAGGACCGACGACCCGAGCAACCCCGACGAGGAGCCGAATTTCAGCGACACCGAGGACTACGTCGACGACGTCGACGACGAGGGTGAGTCCCCGCGGCAGCCCCGTGCGCGCTTTCGCCGAACGACGTGTGCCGCCGCCCGCATGGCCCCCGCCTTCACCGGTCCAGCTGCAGCTCTATCCCCGGCCTTCTGCTGGGGATCTTCGACCTTTGCATCGTTGCACCGGCACCGGGATATCCTGCAAATCGATTTTGATGCTTCGAATCCGGTTTTTTCTTAAGTTTGTTGATCGGCCGTTGAGGTTAAATATTCTAACCTAGTCGCGAGTGAGTGGGCCAATTCTTAGAGCCGCATATGACACTCTTGGATAAAAACTACGCGAGGTGGTCAGAAAACGTTCGGAGCGCTGCTACCTGCACTTTTCGCTTGTGTTAGTCTACAGCTGCTCCGGTTTACTGTAAAACGGAGCGCGAATGTTTTTTCAAGTTTACTTTCGTAAATACGGTACGTTTTACTAGTTCCAGTTCAAATGGTGATTATTTTCTTGCTTTTTTAATGGCAATGTATCCGGTGATTCGTTAAAAATGTAGTTTTTTTATTATATATTTACGACCGAAATGTTATACTGGGTGAAAACAAACATGAGTGTGCTATTTTTAATCGGTTTCGCGTCACCGCCGAAATATAATCGCATGCAACTGATAAAGTTTATTTAATAGAAAGTAGTTCTTTTTAAGGATTTTTATTTAATTTTATATTCAACTAAACGTTTCAATGTATTTTCTAAAAATAATGTACTGAATTTCTTATTACAGAACTCTTAGGAGATCTCCTCAAGCAGAAGCCCTCTGAAACTGATGGTGTTGAGTCTTTTATTGTAATAGATGGAGTACCTAAAGTTGAGCCTAAACGACTTGAAAAGCTTCAATCTGTTGTTGAAAAGATTTATGGAAGATTTGGAACAATTGTTAACAAGCACTATCCTGTAGATGAAGAGGGAATGACAAAAGGGTAAATACAAGTTTAATTCAATAGTTTAACAACATCCTGTATTGAAATGAAATTTAATATAAAATTTGTTTTTAGATATGTGTTCTTTGAGTACAACAATCCTACTAGCGCATTGAATGCTGTAAAACAGGCCAACAATTATAAGATTGACAAAGTACACACTTTCAAAGTCAATCTAATCACTGATTTTAAGAAGTTCAATAACATTCCTGATGATTGGGAACCACCTAAGCCTCATCCCTTCAAGGCAGCTACAGATCTGCACAGTTACTTGCTTGATCCAGATGCATACGATCAATTCTGTATTGTAGCTGGAAATGCAGGGTTACCTCAAGTTCAAGTTTGGCAAAATTGTCAACCTGAGCCAGCTCTTATAGAAGATCGCCCTGTAAGTACACAATTTGCTAAGTGAAACTAACACCTTGTATAAGATTGTTTTATTTTATATTTTTTAAAATTTTTTTAGTGCTGGACGGAAACGTATGTAAAATGGTCGCCATTGGGTACATACCTCGCAACTTTCCATACCCAGGGAGTTGCTCTCTGGGGTGGACCACAGTTCACAAAACAAGCGCAGTTTGCCCAACGAGGAGTCGAATGTATCGACTTCTCACCATGCGAACGTTATCTTGTTACATACGCACCTCGTGGCGACGACAGCGACAGGCGTTTAATTATGTGGGACATCCTTACTGGTCAGGAGAAACGTTCGTTTGTCCCTGATGGTCCTAATGTTTGGCCAATTTTCCGTTGGTCTTGCAATGACAAATATGTTGCTTACATGGGTGAGGATGTACTCAGTGTCTACGAAACTCCGGTAAATTAATTTTTCAACATACGATTATTGTATAATTTAATTTTTACGAAGTTGATGTAAACTAAATTGGTATTGTTAAATTTTTCAGTCGTTCGGCTTGTTAAATAAGAAGAGTATAAAGATTCCGGGAATCCGAGATTTTAGCTGGTCACCTACAGATAATATCATTGCCTTTTGGGTACCTGAATATAAGGATGTGCCTGCTAGAGTTACACTTATGGAAATCCCTAGGTATCTAAAATAAGCATGTGTGATAATTATTTTTAGTTTTCATAGATTTACCTCTAAATATCTAAATTTCAATAAATCAATATCTAAATTTCAACAATCAATATCTTTCCAGCCGAAATGAGATCCGTAAAAATAATCTTTTCAATGTTGCTGACTGTAAAATATTCTGGCAAAAATCTGGTGACTATTTATGTGTGAAAGTTGATCGTTTTGCCAAAAAGAAGGAAAAAACTGAGCAAAAATACACGGTAGACTATATTTTTATTATTTTAATACATAAGATCAAAAACTGTATAAAAAAATTGTAATAGACTTAATGATACTCTATTGTAAATTTGAATATTTATTAATTTTATAATTTTTCAGGAAAGTTGCAAATTCCAAACTCTGCAACATTTCCAAGGAATGTCATACAACTTTGAAATTTTCCACATGCGAGAAAAACTTATTCCCGTTGATAGTGTGGAAATAAAAGAACACATCCACGCTTTTGCATGGGAACCTGTTGGAAACAAATTTGCCCTTATTCATGGCGAGGCCCCAAGTGTAAATGTTAGTTTTTACGAAGTCCGATGCGGACTTGGGCCAGCACTTCTTAGTAAGAACCATTTTTAAAAAATAATTAAATCGATTTTATTTGTAAAAAATATTTCTATGTTTTCTATTTTAAATTACAGAAAGAATGGAAAAGAAAGCGTGCAATCACTTGTTCTGGTCACCATCCGGCCAATTTATTGTTATGGCTGGACTTACTACCATGTATGGTGCTTTAGAATTCATTGATACTAATGATTTTACTATTATGAATCTGACGGACCATTACCAAACTTCTGATGTTGAATGGGATCCAACAGGCCGGTGAGTTGTGCATTTGATAACCCATTTTTTGTAAATTAGTCAAAGCAGTGGGTTTTTTTATAACTGTTTCTTTAATTTACAGCTTTGTTGTAACATCAGTATCAAGTTGGAAAACAAGCGTGGATAATGGTTATTGGTTGTGGTCGTTCCAAGGTAAAATTTTGAAACGAGTCAATATCAATCAGTTCAATCAATTTTTGTGGCGCCCAAGACCACCCACTCTACTTTCTGCCGAGCAGATTAAAGAAATTAGAAAGAATCTTAAGAAATATTCTGCTCAATTTGAGAGCAAAGATCGTCTCCGTCTTACTCGTGCTTCTAAGGTTATTATAATATTTATACATTATTTATTTTTTATTTGTGAATTGTTTTAACTTATATCCGATTTTTTGACTTACAGGAATTGATCGAGAAACGTTGCGCACTCATGAAAGAATTTGAGACGTACCGCGAGAAGCGCATTGAAGAATATAATAAACAAAAGAAACAACGTTTGGAATTACGTAAAAGTAAATTTTTTAAAATATTTTTATGCATTTAAATTATTTCGTAAAATAAATCGTAGAATAAAATGTAATTAATTTATATTTTCTTCTTTCAGATATTGATACTGATGAATTAGGTTCAGATACTAAGAACATGGATGAGGAAGTTGTAGAATTTTTCGTGAAAGAGGAAACATTTGTTCTTGATAAATAAAACAATAGTAGAAAGCTGTTTTTAAAGAGAAAAGTAAACTACAATTGTTAAATAAAGAAAGACAATTTTTCATGATAATAAAAACAAAATATTCAATTAACTTGAAAAAGAATATTTTCAAGAAGTGGAAGTGCAGCAGGACTGCTGAGCAAATAAATCTGTCGATTAATCGACAGAGAGAAACAAATTTAATAGGCCGACTTACGACTCATGATAATCATGATGTTAATTGTGAATCGTGGACATCTTTTTATATATTACTATTATCACATTGGATTTTACCATATTCCCTATCGAATAGCACAAAGTATCTAAAAGTATTTATATCTTATAAGCTTACGACATCAATTACGTATTTTATATTATTTATATGATTCAAATGAAATTCCAAATAAACATTTTTTTGAAACTGTAAAAACATTTAAAAAAACTCAGTAATATATGAACGTTGCACGATAGAGTTACATTCACCAGACACGAAAATTAGTCCACTTAAAATTAGTCTGATTCTAAAATTTGTACTTTTGTATGATTTTGAGAAGCTATCCAGTTGTATATACAATGTACCTCAAGCTTGTCCTATGCAATCCATGATAAATATAAAAGTAGTCTTTGAAAAAACATCTGATAATAAGTACTTTATTTTATAAATGAACCATTTTAATTTTCATTTGAAATTTAAAATTGAAGAATATTAATTCAAGTTAATTAGTTATAAAGTCAATAATTCAAGTTAAATTCAGGTAATGCTACATTATAATAATTTCAATAAACGAATACACATTTTTAGATTAAAACAATTTTTAATATATTTAAATATTATGAATATAATACTTCAATTAAAAATAGTAACGGAAAAAGAATACTGCAACTCTGACCCATGCTGGAGGTATTCTTTCTTTTTCTAAAAATGTTCTTTTTGTCACTGGTATGGCACGTTTGAAAAGTCTTTCACATTCTTTATGCAAAGAATTTTGTAATTCTTTATTTTTTGTTACTACTGCTATTTGTGTTTCTAAATCTCTTTCCACAGACCTGTAGCCTAAAAGCAATTTTTCAATAAGTTTTTATAAGTCAAGTGAGTTTCTCTATTTGTTTTTATTCTGAAGGGTAATATTCAATTGAAAGTGAATAGACTTTATATGCATACCGAAATTAGGAGAACCTATAAGAGTAAATGAAGGTTTTTGTTGTCCTGGCATAAAGTACCAAAGACCTTTGGCATGATATGTCCAACCGGGTCGGGAAAATTCCCACAATTGTATCCTCTCGTTTTGCCGCATTCTTTCGCACAAGTTAAAAAATGATTCTTCAATTTTTGTATAAGCTGCTGGAATACCTCCTGCTATACCTTTTGCTCCTAAAACCAACAATTACATCACAAAATTGAATGATATTTTTTTATTCAAATAATTCTATCAAGTTACCAAAAAATCCATTTGCTTTCGGATGAGCTGTCAAGAGATGACAATCAGCTTTACAGCTGTTCAACAATGCACTTCTGTACTCAGAAGTTAGATTAAAATATCCAGTGGCAAGTTTTATTGTAGCACCAGGAGGAGCAGTCTCAAACAATTTCATTGTTATTTCACTATCATGTCTGACGTTGAGTTGACCCATTTGTATCAATGGAAATACCCATGTATCCACCTTTGATGCTTCTAAACTCAATAATTAAACTAATGTTTATTGTTTTATAAATATATTTTAATATTTATTAGCAAAAATTACCTGTTTTGTGTAATTCCACTTGTTTATTCACTTCTTTTTGAAAAAAATGACTTATTTTACTACTACTTTCTTTGCTAAATTTCTCATAAGGGCTTTTAAATGGGTGAACACCAATTTCTTTATTAAATTGAGTACTGCCATCAGCTTGCAATTTGAAACTAAATTCAGTTACTTTTTGAACTAAATTACAATAAAAATCACAAAGTTCTTTACAATCTTCTATCATGAAATATCTATCTTGTCGATTACTAAAATAATCATTACTCAAATTGGCCCTGTGTTGAAAGACAAAAATTAGTTTTACAAAATATTTACAATTTTCATAAATTAGGTATTATTATGCTTTCTTACCCACTAATAATAAGAGTATTATCAAACAAGTATAATTTCATGTGCTGCAGCCCTACTAATTCATTGAAACGATCTGGTATAAGAGCTTTTAAAAATCCTCTCAATCTAGGAGTATGATAAAGGAAAACTTGACAACAATGTCCAAATTTTCCTTGAAGTAATGGCCTTAACATTTCTTTGGAATTCACTACACCCCTAGAGCCTCTCATATAATCAAGAAGAATGGTAACTTCAAGATTTCCATTACTTAATTCTATTGTGTCTTTTATAGAATTTACCTGCAATACAAATTTAATTCATAAAACTTGTGAAAACTTAATTTTACTAATAAGTTATCTTTAAAGATACAATCATTTACCATATCGGTTTCCAGTTTACCAGTGCCTAAATACAGTGATGCCAGTGTTATTCTTGTTTTAGCAGACTTACATTTTTCAATCAGAGTATTATAAAATTGCTGTGGCTCATGAATAATCGTCACCTGAAAGTAAATTTAAAAATAAAATCTCAATTGTAGATAAATCAATAACAGAATTAATTAATCCTTTCTACCTTGGAGCCATTGACAGGAAAAGCAGGTGCAAGCTTGTGTAACCAAGTAAGACTGCCACTCTCAAGCTGAACGTCTTCATAATTTTCAAGTTTTTCATTATCTAGCAGCACTGGATTCATTTTACATTTAACAAAGTTTAACAAATTCTTCAACGCCAAGTGTACTTCAACTCTTCTTATTCAAGTGTTCATTCACCAAAATATAACTTAACAAATCGATCGTTAAAGCGCAAAATCAAGTTAAAATCAACATTGCCATTTTAAATATACATGCAACATTTTATTCTTAGCGTAATACGATTGTCAACGTTTCAAACTCTCCACCTACACCAGTATAAACACTTCATCGTTCATTTATCTTTAGGCTTAAAAACCACTTCAACAAATGAAACTTCACGAGGACGAATAAACATACATTTCCCTTATTCAAAAAGCACAAACTCTCCCGATCAGCTGTATCAACAAAATTTATATATCGTTTCTTTGGAGCAACGAAATCCGCACCGCGTGCGCGTGTCTTCTGCTACGCTTATAAGGTTCTGTTTACACGAGCTAGCAAATATATAACATCCGAAATGCGGCACACTATGCGGCACGTGATGCAACAGCGACAGCAAATGACCAATGGCCACTGTCGTTTTATCTCGGTGATTGAAACCTGAAAAAGGTTTGACGAGTAATCTTTGGTATTTTGAATGAAGTTTTTAATTAGATGTTCGGGATTTACAAATAGAAATGAACACGTGAGTGGTTTATGAAAGAAGTTTGTTGCAATAATTGGAATGAAACAAAAGAACAGCTGAAAGGCTAACTTCAAGGTGCAAGCATCGCTACAGGCTACAGGTAAAATTTTGGGAATTGCCAATTCACAAATGGTAACATGGAATTTTTTTTAAAGATTCGCGTGTTTTTTAAATACAGCGCGTATTTAAAAATTTGATGAGCTTTTTTTTAAATTTTTTAAAAAATACAGCGCGTATTTAAAAATTTCGATCATTGTTTGCGACATGTTGATGTGTTCGAGTGTTTGCTTATAATTATAATTGGATTATAAGTAGTTTCTTTTTTTACATTTCATGCAATGAGTTTTTCTCAATTTTTTTATGGTGTATACAATTATTGCAATACAACAACACTGATATGTTACCATCAAAAAACTGAGGTGCACTTAACTTGGAGCAGTGCTATGTCAAGGGCGGCACTTATGTTAAATATATGAAAAAACGTTTATAGCCAACTTAATGACAGATTTTTTTTATCGTTAATTAATAAATGTGGTTCCATCTTCTTGTCTGCAAGTTCTAAAATTATTTAAAAAACAAAATCAAAGGACTAATCGTAAAGTTCGGCTTCATGCGCATTTTTTAAATTTTTATTATAAAAACATTGAAGCCGATAAAGTATGTTAGCGCAAATGTAAAAAAGATTATTATTTTATATTCCAAATTATAAACCAGTGTAAGTACAAGTTTTTTAAGTAAAAAATTTCTATGTGAAATTAAAACTATCAGTATTCACGCGTTCAAATAAATATTACTTTTTTTCTACGTGTAAAAATGAGTTTTCGAATTTCAAATTAGATAAAAGCACATTAAATAATGTATTACATTATGTCATATAATATATTACAATGAATTATAATATTATAAATAAATCAAGATACATTAACAAAATTGAAGGTACAAAAGCTCAACGAGCCGATGTTGTTAGAACTGTTAATAGACACATCGAAGCGCGTTCCCGGCGCGGCACAATAATGGCGTTCTCGGGGGCAGCGCGCAGAGAGAGCGGCCGAGCAAGAGCCCGAAACATGACTAAGCAAAATTTACGGGAAAACGCAATAAAGCGTCGTGGAAAAGGTGTCGGATGAGAGCGTCTTCGCTACTTGCCCCCGACGCTACCTGAAACATAGCGCACGGACTGCATGGACGGCAGAAGATCAGCAAAAATGGTAAGTTTATCAACGAATTCATGGTTAACCTGCTAACAAAGTGTATATCCGAGGATCAATCGCGGCAGCATATGCTCCGAAAAAGCGACGAGATGATAAACGAGCGCTTTTGTTTACAGGACCCGCTATCGCCGGGGCCTTGTTTGGACATAAGCGACGATGACCTGGTGACGATCTCGGTGCGAGACTTGAATCGCCAGCTGAAAATGCGCGGCCTGTCGCGCGAGGAGATCGTCCGGATGAAGCAGCGCAGAAGGACCTTGAAGAATCGTGGATACGCGGCGAGTTGTCGGATCAAGCGTATCGAGCAAAAGGACGAACTCGAGACTGAGAAGAGTCAGGAGTACAGGGATATGGAACTTATGCAGGAGGAGAACAACAGAATGAGAGAGGAAATTGAGTCCTGGCATTCCAAGTACATGTCGCTCAAGAAGTTTGCTGTTGAGAAGAAGATACACATTCCTCACGAGCTTGAGACTATGTGAAAGTGGCTATTTTTTTTCTTCTAATTTTTGTATCGATCCTAATGGATGTTTGCAATAAACTCTTGATTAGAAGGCATTGAAATGCTTTTGCAATGGCACAGATTTAAGGCAGTATTATGAAATGTATTTTTTTATTTACATTGTACCCTATAGTGCAAGTTTCACTGGGAAGCCAGTTTTTAATTTTGTGTATTTTGCTGTCGACTTCTTGTGGCAGCAACAATAAAATCCAATATTTCATATACAACTGCATTTATTTTTTTTTTAACTTTACTTCTCTTTTCTAAAACTTTGTATACACATAATTTTAATTTGGATTTCAAGGTATTGATTATTATATAAAACAAGTAAACAAGTTGTTGCAAGAATAAATTTTAATATTTTCAGTTTTATAAGTTAATATTTTGATAAAGTACTTAACAAATTTCTATTATCTCTAAGGTTCAGTACCATCATAATATAATAAATATATCAAAAGACTGACAACATGAATATTTATTGAATTCCCTAACAATCTATATTTTTGTTTGTCACTTAAATCATTTGGGAATTCAAAGTCTTCTGGAAAACACATTAATCTTGAGATTTCTTTTGGAGTAAAATAGCGCAGCCTTAAATCAAGCAAATGTTTTGTTCTATCTTCATTTGCTTCTTTAGCCTTGTTGAATTTTTCAAATTTTTCTTCAATCTCAAAATCTGTACATGTTGATAATACTGATCCTGTACCCTCAACATAATGCTTATAAGCTTTTGTAAAGCAACAAGAACCAGTTGATTCTGAGGTTCTTATATCCAAGAGATTGCCTCTTTTAAGAAGTATATTTTCAGAAATAAAAAATCTTGCATCAATACTATCTTCCAAAATACATTTTAATTTATAACAATTTTCCTTATTACTACAGTTAAAGGTCCTGCTCTCAACTGGTAACGATCTGTAAATTTTATCAGGTAGTAGTTTTAAAATCTGCTCAGGAATAACAGTTGACAAACTAGAATAAGGAAAGAGAAAATTCATTCCTTTCTTTTTAGCAATTATGTAGTATCTATGCCTTGAGTTTGGAATTCCAAACTGACACGGGCTAAGAATAAATTCCTTATAGTTAAATTCTGCTTCTTCTAGGCACGATATGACTTTGTCTCTAGCTTGTGAACTTTCAAATCCTTTAACATTTTCTAAAAGTATATATTTCAAAGTTTTGATGTTTGGAATAAGTGTAAGTATATGCAGTAAAGATGAGCATCTGTTGTCACTTGAATCCTTTTTCAGCCCTACTCTTGTAAAAGGCTGACATGGCGGACTCATCAAAATGCAATCAATATTAAGTGCAGATATTTCTTGAAGCGTAACAGACTCAATATTACGATTAGAATTAATTGTTTTTGGAAAATTATGCTTGTAAACCTTATTAGCAATGGTGTTGATATCCATTGAAGTTACAATTGTTCCACACACTGTACTCTCTGAAAAATAATTAAATACAATTAAAGCAAACTTATAAAATTTAATTTCTATACAAAAAATGAGTTTTCAATAACATTCTTACCTTGCAAGGCATAATGCATGCCTCCAATACCACTGTACAGCTCCAAAACCCTCATTGCCACTATCACTTATCCAAAGTAAAAAAAAACAAACTTAAAAAACACAGCGAAATTGCAAACAACCCCTCGCTCGCGCACGTGGAGCGTCGTCAAGACAGCATTAGCGCACGTGGCAATAATATCGCTTTTCCGAAATGCATCAAGACCTGCTGGATGTACAGCGACAGTAGTCGAACGAACGAAAAACTGAGAAGTCGAGGATCATCCGGGGCATCTTAGTTATTTCAGAATTTTGTTTTAGTCCTTACAGCAGAAAAGCCAAGCATATTTTGCGTGGGAGAGGGGGAACGATATACATATGTTCAAATCTAGCCTAACCTGACCGAAAAAGCAAATGCTCGAGGGGCGAGCGACGGCAAGAAGCAAAGCATACACTGGGTTTTATCTATATGTGTAATCTATGCTTAGCAAGTGGACTATGATGCCTTTGATATGTTAGTCGACTCCAGAGTTCAGTGTCGTTCCGTGCCTTATCCTCGTGCAGGCCGACGAGGATGACCTGACCGAGGACAAGGAAGAGGCAACGGGAGCAGCAAAAAATAAGATCGAAAGCCATGCGCACAGCAGCGGATTGACCTTCGCGTGAGAGAGAGACTCTTTTTTTTTCCTTCTCAATACACAACGATGACGACTCAACGCTTCTGCTGCTGCTGCTGCCTTTGTTTTCATACACCCGCTGACTGGACTCTGATCTAACGAGTTATGAAATCGTGCGGGAAGTGAGGACGGCCAAGAGCAAGATGTTTCGCAGTCGTAGCTGGTTCGGAGGCGGACTCTGGAAGCCCAAGAATCCGCACTCGCTCGAGCATCTCAAGTGAGTTTGTTATTTTGGATGTTTTGCAGGGATTTTGGAAGGTTTTGGAAATTTTGAGGACTTTTTTATAGCTGATGTTTACTTATCTTTGTGATCCGCAAGCTGATAGTTGTTGTCGTGTGCTGTTATCATAATTATGTAACATGAGTGACAATCGCAGAGCTTGCAATATTATTTGATGGACTATTTATAATTCTTTTAGTAATCACCAGTCTGTTATTAAAGTTAGCAATGAAATGATTTTGTCTCTGCAAAAAGATTCATTGGTTTTGTTTCTTTTAGGTACCTCTACAATGTTTTATCCAAGAATCAAACTGTTTCTGAAAACAACAGGGGCTTGCTAGTTGAAACTTTAAGATCTATAGCTGAAATACTAATTTGGGGTGACCAAAATGACAGCAGTGTTTTTGAGTAAGTCTTTCTTGCTGTGTTATAACTTTGCTTTATTTTAAACTTTTAATCTAATCTTGAAATTTTGTTTGTTTGCAGTTTTTTTCTTGAAAAAAACATGTTATCCTTTTTTCTACGGATAATGAAGCAAAAGTGTGGAAGTTATGTATGTGTTCAGTTATTACAAACACTCAATATCTTATTTGAAAATATTCGTAATGAAACTTCTTTATGTATGTATACTTCTAAATTACTATTGTGAAAAAAAAAACCATTACTTGAATAAATTTTCTAAACCTCATATTATTTTCAGATTATCTCTTGAGTAACAATCATGTTAATAGCATAATTGTACATAAGTTTGACTTCAGTGATGAAGAAGTGATGGCTTATTATATAAGTTTTTTAAAGACTCTTAGTCTTAAACTAAACGCACACACAATTCATTTTTTTTACAATGAGGTAAACGAGGTATATTGTACTGAGTGTTTTCATGTTTTATTCCTTTCATATGTGCATGCTTTTAAACTGTGTTACAGTAATGGAGTTTCATTAATTTTTTCTTAAATTTTTGGATTGCATGTTTGTGTTGTCAAATTGTGTTGACTGTTCATTTGATTTCAAGAATTCATGTAAATTTTGCTTTAAAATAATTTATTTTATATACTTAATATCTTAATTATAAAAACAAATGGAGAATCCTAAAACTTAAAAATTAATATTGCTTTGTCATAATATCATAATAAATCATTTTGATTAACAATCAGTAATGATTGTAATTTATAAAATGAGCATAACTCTAAAATTATAAAAAAAGCTGCATATATTTTTTATATTTCACTACATATACTAATTAAATTTGATTGTTTGCAGCATACAAATGATTTTCCTCTCTACACTGAAGCTATCAAATTTTTCAATCACTCTGAGGGTATGGTTCGTATTGCCGTGAGGACATTAACTTTAAATGTTTACCGCGTCGAAGACGGTTCTATGCTGCGATTTATTCGAGATAGAACAGCAGCACCTTATTTTAGCAATCTTGTTTGGTTTATTGGAAATCATATAATTGAACTTGATACATGTGTTAGAAATGATGCAGAGTAAGTAACTTTTTGGCAATTTCATTAGGTACTTTATAAAGTACATTGAAACATTACATAAATTAAGCTAAAAGTAAAATGAATAATAAATTTAAATCATAATTTTAGCCATCAAAGTCAAAACAGATTGGCTGACTTAGTTGCAGAACATCTGGATCATTTACATTATTTAAATGATATCCTTTGCCTTAATATTGATGACTTAAATAAAGTCTTGTCTGAGCATTTATTGCACAAACTTCTTGTTCCTCTATATGTATATTCATTGACAAGACGAAAAGATTTGTTGTGCCAAAATCATGTAAGTATGTACTTTTATTATTATTATTGTATCTTTAAATAACTGAAATTATTTTTATAGGAAGAAAGAAAGTATGTGAGTACAGTGGTGTCACTTTTTCTATTATCTCAAGTTTTTTTAATTATTTCTCATGGACCACTAGTCAGGACACTTGCAGCTGTGATTATAAAATCGAATGTAGATATTATAAAAAATGGTACAAGTAAGGTTTTAAAAGAATTCGAAAACGCACTTTGTAATGAAAATGTTGCCTTTTTACCTCCCAAAGAAAGCTTAGAAAAGTCTTTGGAGAATTTAAATGAATCTCTAAATGATTCAAGAAAACTAGAAGATGTTGAGGAAGAGAAAGAAAGTGACAATGATATTACAGAAAATGAAAGTGGATTGGCAAGTAATCAAGCTTTAGACAAACCAAAAGAAAACTGTCACAGTGCAGCCAAAATTGAATCTTCTCAACCAAGCATGTCATCTGATACTGAATCTAGCCCTACTAAAAAGGAATCAAGTGAAGTGAATGTTTCAAGTAAAATTGTTGATAAATTAGATGCTACAAATGAAAAAATTGAAGATATCAAACATTTGAGTGTGACCGATGAAGAAAAGGAGCAAAGACTTGCTCTTGAAAGTCCATTGGCAACAGAAGTAACAGATTCAGTTTCAGAGCAGGATTTATTATCAAATAAACCTTTCTTGGAAACAATTTTTAATTCATTGTACTGCACAGAAAACGATTATGCTGCTTTATTTGCTTTATGTTTAGTTTATGCTTTGGCTAATAATCAAGTAAGGATGCATTTCATTTATTTTTAATTAGAAATGTAATTATTTTTTCAATTTGTAACAAATTAACATATATTTTCAGGGTGTTCATCCTGAAACATTAGGTTTAGTATTGGCTCCATCAAAAGTACCTATAAAAAATTATTATAATCAAACTCTTATAGACAGAATTGTGCATATTATAACTCTCAGTTGCCAAACAAGTAAAATTGGTTTTTCAATTTAAATTTAGTAACAATCATTTAAATAATTTTATTTTATGTATATAATTTTTCAACAGATGCAAAAGTTCGACTGGTAACATTAGAATTAGCTGTCAAACTATTAGCACAATTGGTGATATATGAAAATGAAAATATGTTGCAAGATTGTCATTTTGCAGCTATTGAAAATGCTAAAGAATTAAGCACCGCAACTCTTCGAAATTTTTATAAGGTCAAGAAATGGAAAATTGGGATTGCTAGATTTATAAATGCATGTTGCATGTGAACAAAGTATTTTAGAATTTTTACAATGATCCTACAAAATAACAATCAAAATTTTATTTTATAGAGCGAAGATATTTTCTTGGACATGTTTGAAGATGAGTATAGTGAAATACAGAAAAAACCACTAAAGGTAGAGTGGCTTATGATGGATAGCAATATTTTATTACCCCCTACTGGAACTCCTATGACAGGCATTGAGTTTAGTAAGAGATTACCTTGTGGAGAGGTAAATAATTTCTTCTAATTTGTATTATGAGTAGCACTCAAGATTTTAAATAGTGTTAAAATAATAATGATGAATATTTAAAAATTTGTAGGTTGAAAGAGCCCGCCGAGCGATACGTGTATTTTTTTTAATAAGAGAACTTTCTCTGGCGTTGAATAATGAGGTCGAAACTCAGCTACCCTTGACAAACCCAGCTAGTTGTGTTCAAGTTAATAACGTTCTTGATTTAAGTAAGCATCAATAAGTTTTCGAATAAATATCAAATTTATTTATCATATTTTATAATATTAATAATCTGATATTTTTTCAGACAACAGCGATTTGATCGCTTGCACAGTGGTTTGGAAAGACGGTCAAAAGCTACGTCGATTTATGGTTATTGATCTCATACAGTTAATACTCGTCGAGCCGGACTCGCGAAAACTCGGTTGGGGCGTAGCTAAATTTGTTGGCTTTTTGCAAGACATTGAGGTCATCGGCGATAAGGATGACTCTCGCTGCCTGCACCTAACGATTCACAAACCATTGAGCAGTGGCGCGACCAATCGTGTTCCGCTACTTTCCACGAAATTCATATTCGATGATCATATTCGCTGTATGGCCGCAAAACGAAGGTTGTACTTTTAGTCATTATTATTAAGGAATTGTAAACTAAAAAAATTCGTTAAAATACGCATTTCTTCAATAGGTTAACTAAAGGAAGAATAAAAGCGAGACAGAAGAAAATGAGCCAAATAGCACGACTTCTTGACATTCCAACTACTGCTCCACATTGTTCGACGCCACCGAACTATGCTTTAATTGATTTGTGCAATGATCGTAAGCAATATCGTTGATTTTCATAAATATTATGTTAATTTTTAATTATTTAAAAAAATTTACAATCAAATCACGATGTAAATAAAGAATATTTTTGTAACTTCGAAACAATTATCTACTAAAATTTATCTTCCAAGAACATTATTTCCTTCAATTGTATTCCATGAATCGGTATTCTAAGGAAAACAATGACTTATTTACATTCACATTATATCCAATTGGCAATTAATAAGGCCCAAACAGACATGTTCTTTATTCGCGCACTTTATAACAAAGTATGCCGATTTTTTCATTCAAGTTGGATCTAGAATAATTAAAAACAAATTCCCTACGTTCACAGGCACAGCGGGTAGAGGCCAGAAATCGAAAGAGCAACACCAGCAGCAGCAGCGCATGTTCACGGTGAACAAGGTGCCAGGATTCGCAGCCCAGATGCGCCGCGAGAGCCAGAGCCGCTCGGTCCTTCAGCGATCGGCGACGGAGGGCAACGGTAGTCCAGCCGGTAGGGAATCTGGTCCGCGTACTCGCGACTCCTCACCTAAAATGCCTCGACCCCGTAGCGAGGAGATACCGCTCGAGGACATGTGCCGGCGCAAAAACTCGCTAACCGAGGCTGGTGGCCAGCACAGGGAGTCTGCGGCGACGGCGACGCCGGAGCTGCTGGAGCACGGCGAGAGCGGCCAGACGCATAAACGTTCCGAGGAGACGTCCTTCACCGAGCGCCGCGCGCTCGAGACTCGGCCACGAAGAAAGGGCAAGGTGGAGACTGTCTGATCGGCTTATCTGGAGAGTCCGCAGCACGGATGGGTACTGGTTTTTAATCGTACGAAAAACAGTGATACAAAGTAGCCAGAGGATGGAAATTATTTTTTAAAAGCGAAATAATCATGGGTGCTGATGTCCGAGTAAGGACTGTAATGGTGCGTTAATCGATAGGTAGAGAACGGTTTATTTACATTTTAATTTTAGCGTAAACATTTTGTTAGACACGTTTTTCTTTTTCGGAAAAGAAATAAAAAAGTTTTGTCGAGGTAAATCGGGACGTTCCTTTGATATGTCATTTGTGTATGCTTTACAATTAGGTCAACGTGAAATATGATTGTGGAAATAAGTTGTACTCTGTGTGCTGTGAAGATATTAATGTTTACCGATTTTATTTCTTCATTAACGAAATTTTCAAAATAGTGGAATGATATTTATGGTGACATATCAGCACAGAATCGTTTTGTACATAAGAAAAATTACCGAACGTCGTCTGTCAATAACTATTAAACGCTGTTACGCATTGATGTAACTATAAACTTAAATCTTAAGTGCTCTGTATATAATTTGTGTATCACATTTGTAAAATCGAATTTTTATTTTTTACCAATGTCTGTTTTGGCAAATGTACTATTGTTGTCGATGTTTTTTTTTCATATTCATCATTTTTCCGTAATACACTTACAAAACTATTGATTTCAAACGAAGTTTTAATATTGACTTTTGACATTAATAGTACACCTCCCGGACTATTGTTGGTAAAGAAAATAAATACTAAATAAATCATGTAAATATAATACTTAAATGTTATTTTGATTAAATAAAATTCATTAAAATTAAGTTAAGCATTATTTACAATAATTGAAGTCTTTATGTTCCACCTGTGCTATAGGTATTGTCAAATAATTGTTTACCAATTTTTTTTTCATTATAATTTCACGATTGAACATAGCGTAAAATTTTATTGAAAAAGACAAAGGCCACACTGTTAATTTTTACGAAAAAAGACCTTCGTTACTCAAATATTATTTTTTAAGTAAGTAATTGGTAAATTTTTTTTCATAAACCTCATAATAAGGTCAATAAGAAAAAAAATGCTTTTCCGCTATTTTTCATACGATGCAATCCGAGCTTACCCGAGAGAGCCGAGCTATGCCGACGACACTAGTCGTCACTTCAGTTCGGCCCCTGCTAGTAAGCAGGGTGGCCAGATTTGGCGACTTTTTTTGTCTTGGCGACAAAATTTTAAAACTGGCGACTGGCGATTTCGGAGACATGCATAAATTACGTACTTGTACCTACAGATAGACTGCGTAAACTTTGGAATAAATTAAAATTTAAGGAAGCTAACGTAAATTGTAAAATCTCTTAATTAATAGATGGTCAATATAAATAATAGAGGACAAAATAAATAAATTTATAAAAATACTTTTATTCTTAGCTTACACTTCTTATTGTTCCATCTAAATAAATTTTAAAATTAGTGTTTTGTTTAAATAATTAATTTGGATAATTATACTTTAATACACGGTAATTCAAACTCAACAATTGATTCAAAGATTTCAATGTCTTTATCTGTGATTTTTACATTGCTAAAATTTCAATCTTCCTTTCGTGGGTAAATAGTTTTTACATACTACTGCTTGGTTAAAAATATTTGCAACATATGCCAATAGCGAAGAAATGGGCTTTTATTCTTAAAATGGAAGATAAAAGTTGCAACTGCATTCGGTTTCTAATCTTATTTTTTATGCTATTCATTACGGAGAACATTCTTTCTACACTTGCGTTCCTCAAAACGTATAAGCATCATCAAGTTCTTTCTTGTTTAAGTGAAGAGACCAATTCTCCGTTATAAGCCTATCGTATTGATTATTATTGTAAAACTCGTTTCATTGAACAAATCATTGCGATACAATTTGGAGAGAGATGTTTGGCGTTTTTTGGTTGTAGATCTTGTTAGAAATAAAAAGCAAATACATAAACAGAAAATTCCACATATTTGAAAATTACATTGATTAATACATTCAATTACTTCATATTATTATTAAGTGTTGGGTTTGGGCATCAACTCATCTGCCACTGATCGCCTGGGTAATCCCTTAACGATCCCCTGTCTTACGCGTAGGTTCTGTTTAGAACACACTCCGCCAGAGGTGGAGCATGTTTCCAACATCCCTCGCCTTCAGCTTATTGGTAGCCTGAATGAGGTGAGATCCCAAATATTCGTGTCTCTTTTCCCTCAATGCCGGACACGTGCAGAGAACGTGAGACGACGTCTCCTTATCCTCCCCACAGTGTCTATAAACTGGGTTTTCCGTTAGGCCCATTCTTTGTGTTGCTAATAAAATTAGCTGTGCGCACAAAGAAAAGATACAACTTTTTAAAATACTTTGAATAACTTTTATTAATGTTATAAACGTTTATTTTACAATTCGTATCGCAGATGTTACTTCTCGTATCGCAGATGTTACTTCAACGAAATACGAAAGGAGAATGAATCAAGAAGAGAAAAAAAAAGAGAAAAAGATAAAGGGGAAAAGGAAAAACATTAATTTCCTAGCAACGAGAGTCAACTTCTCTCGAAAACTAGAATCATTCGTCTGCTCGCAATGGCTTTCGGTTGTGAGTTGTGAGGGCCTTTCCCCCTCACGTCCCGGTGCGACAGTTGAAAATCCGCATGAAAGCCAACTTCGCAGCCTTTCTCAAAAATTTCGACTACATTTTCGAGACTGAGCAGGGATCTGTCGGTAACATTTCCTTCCCCCCGTACAAAATTTTAAGGATTTTGTACTAACGAAATTAAT